>LUCH01003069.1:8368-53725 GCA_013368495.1 Paragonimus heterotremus | reverse complement strand
GCTTCGGTCACTGTGACAGGCTAATCCGTTTCGGATGCCGCGAACCATATATGTATGAGTCCCACTCCTCAGCCTAATTCCTCAGTAGTTCTCTCCTGACTGATTTAAAGTCCAGCGTCGTTGACGGTAAACTACTGGGGGTTCTCTTATGTCTTCTGCATGTATAGGTTCAGTCTACGCTCTTCAAGGCAAGATAAGTTGTATGTACTTGTTCTATAACCTACAACCGCCTGATCAGAGGATGGGGATAAGAACACATGCATTTAGGACGTCCAGTAGATATCCCGCCAGCAGTCCTTTCGCTACAAAAGACTAATCAATCTGTTCAAGCAACTTTGTCAACGCTTGCCAACCTTTTCTCGATAAGTGTGGAGTTTCAAACAATGATTTGAACTGTGAAGATGCAAGGCATGCAAAGGGAAAAAGAACACCAACATGAGTCAGTGGACACTGGGGACAGGTTACAAAGTGTGTACTTCAGAGTGCTAATTTAGTTAAACACATTTGACTAGTCAGCCAGCAATAGCTACCACAAAAATTATCTGCCAAAAACCAACAAACCTACTATTCGGTCAAGCTGTTCCAAATCCAACTGAACCAAACATTCCAAGGTCAACGCTTGTGCTATCGTGATTAGCAACGACGATGGGCCAATATATGCTAATCGTTTTCCATCCGGGCACAATGCCAAAACGCTTCTGGACACAGTCAGTTTGTGTGGCATTTTCTGTGCAATCTGACCGACCGGAATTTCTACGGTAAACACGGCTACTTGTCGATGTGAGGAACTCAGGAGTTTAAGACAGTTGGAGCCAGTGGTAACTGTTAATCCGCCGTCTGATACACATGCTCGAGGTGCCTTCCAACAGGCTATTTGACCGGAACTGTCAGCGGTGTACAGAAATGATCCACAGTAAGTGAATTGAATGGCTAAAATTCGGAAAATTTTAAGAATTCATTGGAAACAGTTGTTTCGAAACCAACTTAAGAACCAGTATTGTACAGTTGATTCAACATTCTATTTACACTGGAAAGGGTATGTTCTAACTTTAGAAACATGTTGCGTAATTTTTCATGGGTAATCGGGTAAACTCTACTACTGGTTTAAATGACTCACATGAACGTCATGCGCTTCTGCCAGAATGGTTGTAGCAGAAACTGCTCAAAGAATTATAAACAATAACGTACGCTGAGTGCTATGCACCACAAACGCACCCATTTTAAACTGTTTTTGCAGCGTTGTGCAAACCTGTAACCACACACCAGTGAGGGTACGAACATGTAGGAAGATTATAGAACTATGTAGCTTCAGTGAACGGCAAACGTAAATTGTGTGAGATATTTTGCTCACAGGAAGTCAGTACAATCATCTTATAAAAGATTGATATTACAGGTCCTAACACAAACGCCTGTGTTAAATAAGATTCTGCCTGCTTACATAAGACTTATTAAACATTTGATATATCCCACCTTCATGAACTACACAGTAAGCGTTGCCGAAGCATCTGCATCTGGACAGCTATTCCTAGTCGCTTCTGAGTGGTGCACAGATGATTCGATTATTTCATGAGGCGACAGAATAACTATTGTCATCCCCGGTCTACAGCGCGATGAGAGAAACGTTTTTCACTGCAAATTAATTGCTGTACACAGTGGATCATTCTACTTGTGTGTGTGATCGACATAACACCGGCATGTAGTCTGTAAAATTATAATCATTGCTATTAGCGTTACTAGTAATCATGGGTCTGAGAGCAGACTGAGTGTTGATTTCATGTTATGAACCGGGCAAATTTGATAACAGTGGATAGCGGGTAACTGTGATCTCTCATGAGTAAATTATATATTGGATCCTACCCGATTGACCGGGCCAAATTGGAAGGTTCTTAAAAATATATCAGAAAAACACATTTTGTGTACAGCATAAAACTTATGATTCAGACCTTTGAGATGGGACAGAGAAACTTGAAAATTTGACAACCTCGAAAACAGTCATAAACGCGTACGCAAACTGGCTGACAAACTTACCTGAAATGTCCTGTCCACCATGGTGCATGGACTCGGCGGAGAGTTCAGCTGTCGACGGTGCAAATATCCGAATGAGTCCCGAGTTTGGATAACCACAGGCAAGTCTAAGCCATGTGAATTGTTCCGTTTCTGGCGTATCATTCTGAGACGCGGGTCCAACTGGCTGGAGAGCTAGACAGGTTGGCATATCACCGGGGATGCATAAATCGAAGAGTGGTGTTTCTTGGAGTCCAGATAAGCCTTCGGATGTAAAAGCAACTTGAGTATCCTTTACTTTCATTTCCGACAGTTTCCATATTCGAATAGATCTAAAAATGGAAATGAGTCCGAAATAAACTACTTGTTTAGTAGCCTGCGGAAAGCGAATCATTTGAAAAAGGAATAATCTCAACATGAAGACAAAATGACAAAAACAGTTTGCAGATCTCGTCATCAGAATAATGCATATCCATAGAATAAGGTCTAATATACTGATTTCCGGCGTGGTCAAATAAAGTGAAATCCAGTCCTAAACTAGACCGGCTACAACCGATTCACGTCACTTGTCATTGGTGAAGAGCAAGACCACAAGAGGCTGAGGGCACTGGCAAAATCTTTGGTGCATATATTGTGATTTACCCCAACGCTGCAGGCCGGTGTTTTTAGACTGACTTCAACTGATTGTCTGAAACGTTTTAGACTACCATGAACTACTCGATCGGGTTTACCGTTAAGATTCGTCCATAATTAGTGTGCGGTAATCGTGCACGTTACGGATTTCCTCATTCCATTTCGTATCAGGATAGAATGATTTCCTCTTATTCTCCTATAGAATTGTTCAGTTTTATGCCAAATTTATTCTGTTGTGTAACGAAATGTAAACGAGTGGGCGAGTATGATCTGAACGTGAGAAGGCAGCTTGTCCTTCAGCCAAACGGGCATAGGTGGGTAGCCAGTAAACCATAAATGTACAGCGGCTGCCCAGTGTTCAACGAACCACGTTGTGGTTGTAGTTCTTGAGCACTTCCGCGACTAAATTGCATTTATAAGGTAACCCAATGAAACTAGGTTTCTGCAATGTTCCGTTTTTCATTTTCCTTGTTTAGGCTATCAAACTTTTTAAAACGATAAGCAATCTAGATAGCAATACATCAGTGATTCACTGATGCTTGGTTGTTGTACAGTCATGCAGATGAGAAAGAGGACCAAATTAAGAAGCAGAAGAAGGATTATAACCTGAACACTGAAAAACGTATCTAAACTAAAGCATGGAAAGGCAAAGTGACTACACCTTGCAAATAAGTAGCTAAGCTGTAAGTAAATATAAAGCATCATCAACAAGACAACATTCACACGGCTTTCAGCCCGATTAACAGAGATGTTTCCCAGATTCTCTTGACACCAACTCCATGAGTCGGAAGGACTCTAGCCCAGGAAACTTACCCGATCTTCCTGTAAGTGAATGACTACATTTCTGTGGGAAAATCAGAAGAGTAACTCGGTGCGACAGACAACTGGTTGGCACTTTTAGTACATAGTCCACTCATCTAAGTATGCGCATAACTAGAGACTTGGCGAATGACTGGTCTTCACTATCAAAAACATCTATCGTTGACCGGTGGTGCATACATCGTTGCTCCAGAATTTGGCTGAGATTGGGAGTGTAACAAGTACATTCTAGTCCACGGTGAAAGCTTGTCTGATTTCCCTACTGTCTGTCTCCCGAACCGCAGTGAGTAGTGTAGATGAGAAAACCCCGGCTATTAACTAAAGTCAAGCTAAGTCCTTTGTTGTTTTTCTCGAAAGTCCCTGAGTCCTTTCTTGAATACTGGAACTCTTATCCCATTAGCTCAGTACAAAGGCATATTTTTCGTAATTTACAAAAATTGAAACAACTGAGTCATACGCCTGACCAACCCCCACCCCCTTTGAAAAGTACTTGCACGACGTCACCTGGGCTATCAACTCTGTTGCTTTTAAGAACTGGAATGCATGAGTGAACCTAACTTTTGGTTTGCGGCTTTAAATCGGCAGACTAGGGTCATCAAAGTGTTCTGTTCAGTGATCCAACCTACTAGACTTACTATAGACGAGTTTGCCGTTTGCCTCGCAGATAGTTTCACTGACAACTGAAGGCCCGGGACCAATGGTAAGGATAAGTCCGAAGAGTCCAGTGGTTTTTCCTAAAGCAGAAGCGGCTTTCACTTCGCTAATCTTCTCATACAGCCAACCCCCGTGATCAGCGATCAGTTTACGCTTGAGCTTTTTGTGGATATCCTTTTTTAACCTATAGAAATTTTAAGGAGGAATATGCTACTTGATATTTAACAGCTCTAAAGACAGATGAGACCCAATGTCTGTTTAATTAGCGAACTATCGTACCACATGCAGTGGTACCAGCTGCCTGAATAACTCGTCGTATTTGGGTCCAACAGCTGTTCGAATCCTCGCGGATAAAACTAATGAGTCTGCATTCTAGGTCAGCTTGATACGCATGCTTTGTCTTCGGCCTTGCCAGTTCATGAACAAGCAACCGCTGCATAGTTAAAGACAAAGTGATAACGTACGAACGCATGATTTGAATCCAAATACATGACCCGATAGGCACAGAAGGTACGAATAGAACCACACCACCTACCATTAACAGCTATGTGGTCTACTTAAGACTGTCTCATTTGGACAATGGGAAGCCAGGCGAAGCAATGAAATTCATGGTGTCAAAACCAGTGTTAGCTAAAAATAACTTGTGTGTGGAACGTAGTTACACAGCCACCACCCAATACCTGAGTGATGTGATAACAGTTTAAACCTGCCGTCTAAGCGGTTGCGTCGTTACAGTATCGAAGACCTGAAATATAACAACATGGTCCTCCACAGAATGACCCCAGAAACTCAGTCACTTCGAAATAATATGAGTTACGTATACTGATGCTAATCTCACCAAACGATTTTGCTTAAGCTGTCCAACTTTTTTCGTAAACAGCGATCCGAATTTCACGCATTTCAAGTCCGATTCGATTAAATCATACTAAAAACAGTTCCATATATAGGTACTGATCACATCTTTCAATAATAAATCTTCTACGCCCGTTTTGTCCTTTATGTTAAACATTATCGGCCAAACTTGTAAGCAGTTCGGGGATAGAACGGCCCTGGTGATATCCATCGCCCAAAAGTGCGTCCCGTTAGCTTCCAAACTTTGACAGTCTAGTGACTTGATTTTCTAGCTCAACACACACCGATAGGTCGCCACTTCAAACTGATACTTTGCACAATGTGTACCTGCTCTGACCTTTGAAACGATTACTCACTCACCGCACTCTATTCATGACCGACATTTGAGTGCCGGGAATGTTTCACGAGCAAATTCATACCGAAGTTACCTGGTTAGGTCCAGTCTAGGTTGAGTCAATACTAAACGGTCAACATCGTAACAGTTAGTTGAAAAGTAAAACGTTGTAATCGAGTTAGTTTTCCGTTAAGAAAAGACTGGGCAACAAAAGTTTAATCAGGAGCTTGCTTTATACGTCCTGATAAATGGAGGTTCAGTTTTTAATTGGCACAACACGACCAGTAGTAGTTACAAATTAACAGAAACAGTGGACGAAATAAGAATGAAACCACGACAGTAGGAAATTAATGTGACACGGTATGAGTAACAAAAGTGATCATCTTGTTTGACACTCAGTCGCTCAATGAACTCTAGAAAAAAACCCTCGGTAAATGATGGATCTACGCTGGCGTACAGGATGTTGTGGATATATCGTGTTACGGAATTAGGTAAAATTTCGGATGGGTCTTGCAACAGCTGATGAGAGTTAACACAAAGGATTCTGTTGGCAAACTACTCACTTACTGTCAAATGCAATTCAGCAATAGCGATAAAATATCGGGTTAGAAACTTTATGGATCTGCTTAAGAACTTGATATTTTTTTTCAAAAGATCTAGGAAAATTGTGAGAGAACATGTAACACAAGAGGAAGTGTGTAAAGGTGTACAAGACGAAACACTGGATTAATTTCATCTTATGGATTGAAATGAGGAGAGGTAGAATATACCCTCGAACGAACCACATGAAAACGATTCTCCTGACTCACGAAAACGCCGTCCAAATGGAGAGATCAATGAATATTGTGGCGTACAACTACTGTTTATTAAATGAATAATAGTCATATGGCAGTAAGCATATCCTGAATATATAGGTTTACGTGGTTTTCCAGAATTCGTAGATGACAATTATCATTAGCAACCGAAAACAAAATATTTACGCATTTTGATGTATACATAAACTGATTACAATCATTTGCCCGCTCGTTCGATACGGACAACCCGTATCACAACGACGCTGAATTAGAGGTATCAGAAAGTGATATCCCAAAACAACGTCGACTGTTGAATACCACAGTTCTTTGTGATGATGACATTTCACTTGTGCATGTCAATAATTGACAATGTGAGAGGATGGTCATGAGTTAGTTGTCAAGTGAAAAAACGCAAAGTTGTTGAGGCGCGCGCATTGTGTTCTAATTAATCACGTAATGTATCAATTAAACTTGGCTATATACCCTGATCCCCGCAGATGTTGACAAGATGTTGCTCGATTTACACATAATCCAAGCAACACAGACTTATGGTCTTAGTTCTTCATCATCTGTTGGCAGCATAATGTGGATAAGACCAGCTTTAGCATCCAGGACTGGTCTTGTACACTAAGAAGGATTGCTAATGGTTGATTGGTTATATATCACGACGGAAAAGGTTTCTCAAACATTTAAATTTTTAGAGGTGTAGGCTATTGGCTGCTTGTTTGGGAATGGAAATTATCCGTGCAGTGTTCCAGCAGCCGGCAACTTTATGTGAACGAAGACATTGCATCAGCAAAGCAACCAAGGATTGAGAGTGTACATTTGCACAATGAATAGGGACAGCTGAAGTTTGTCAATCTGATCAAGCAGTCTCACACATTTTTATGTTAGAAAGATTTGATTCGATCAACTCTTGGACTATTCTCAATGGACTGATGAGACAGTTCTCAGTAACTTCTGGGTAACCAGCTAGCTGACGATTCAATGGAAACTTGTAGATGAAACTGACACTATTCAGTTAGTTCAATTCTCCATAAATTTTGGCAAGTCTTTTCACCCGGGGGTATCAATAAAAACGTAGTTCAGCCGGTTCGGCTAGACTGTAGTGATTATTGGCAGATTTTTAAGAACTGCACAGATTGTAATTTTGTAAACATTTCATTCCTCCCTACACAATTTTCTGTTTTTTGGAAAAGACAACCAGTCAGCAAAAATGCAGGGTGTTTCCCAGAAACAACAACTATCGAAGCGGAAGTTAACGTTTATCAAGCGTTCCTATTACAAAAACAGACCTCAAGCGAAGAATAATTCACGGTTTATAAAAGCAATCATATTTTCGGTTTCTACATCGGGTACGTCGTTGTTCGTGATCACGAGATCCGGTCAGCTTTTCATCAGTTACGGGGCATACTTTGATAAGAGTATGGGCTGAGCGTCCGAATGGTGAAAGGTGACAAACTGGAAACATATGAAGCCTACTGACAACGATAAGTCCGACTAAATCGCCAATCTTGTCTTGAAATATACACGTTATACAAACCACTGTTGTTTGACTGTCCCGTTCCAACGAGAGAAATTCTGAGTCTTCTTCATAGAACACATTTTACTTATATCGTGGTTTGTTATTCATGAGAAAAAATGAGCATAACTTTCACCAAACCATAGCCGTACTATCTTACTTACGGATTGCTACATTAATTGTTTACATCCGTACAGACATTTGTTCTGCATGCCTCTGTAAGAATCGGATTACTAACCAGAATTAACCAAATCGTTGTACCCGAATCCAAAAACACATCGGGTGTATGCGGACCTCTGATGGTAGAAAATGTGATTGACAGTTTCATTTCATTACGGGTGAATTTTTGGGGAAGGACGTAGAAGCAACTGGTGAGGGTAAATATGAACGTACCCTTTAATACTCAGCGTTGCGACCACAGAGGTTGCGCCTGCAGGATCACATGCAATGGTATCTGCAGACAGTATCGGCCCATCCAACTGCCAAGCCATAATCCTTTTAGGGGAACAACTTTCAAGACACAGTTTCTTCTTCACGTTTTGGTCAGAAACTCTTCCAGACACATTAATACAAGCCAGACCACCGGTCTCAGTGGCCAGGCTAATTTTACCTTTCGAAAACCACTCTAAATCATCAGATTTGGGCGATTTGCCCAACTCTGGTTTCAACGTGCACGCCGCCAAACATCGAATGGATCCAGCATAGGTTACTTCTACCTTTGGTACCCGGTCGTATCCGTCAATATTCCACAATCTCATGCAACCATCTGTGGATCCAGTCACCAGCCACCAGTCCAATGTTCCTGGGCCCAAATGAACCCATTTTATTTGGGTCAGATTCAAACCATTTGTCTTTGAAAGCTCATACTCCCCTCGCTTATTAAGGTTGGCGACAGTATTCAGAACAACATGAAGTGCTGCGGAGCTCCCTTGTGGACGCGTCGTCAATCGATAGATGGCAGAAACTTCAAACAGATCCGGATAGAACTGAAGAAACGATAAAGTGGGTGAAACAAATAAACTTTTCTGGTTTGTTTATATTCGTCATCAAAAAATCAACCTAGTTACTAGAGTATGTAGATGACATCAACAGAAAATCACAGTTAGTCGATCACACCATACACTAATACTATACTGTACTGTGTGAGTCATTCAGTTTTCATTAGCGTCTGTGCTAACGTGCAGAGCCAATGAGTGAAAATACGGAAGCAAAACTGCATGAATTCAAGCTATGGCCTCTTAAGGATCTTCAATTTGTACGGATTATCTTATTTACATAATATGCCTGATACCAGAGCACTATTCAGGTAGTGAAGAAACTGGTGTCTGGATAGTTCATAGGCTACCCGAGACCTATTAGCTGCTTCCGGTTTCAAATCTGAATACTGACCGCACCGGAAATGCACGTCCAACAGGCTAGAGAAAGCCCACTGGAAGCGACCCCCAAATAACGAACTGAGAGTTGCGGTGACAGTCGAATTTTAACGCTGTAAGTTAACAATGACCAACCGGCATAATAGTTGAGTCATTCCAAGATAGTTAACATGCCGCAAACCGTTTGCAAGCCAATTATTCCGAGTAGTTCAAGAAAAACTATGCAGCTCAGTCAGATGTGAATCTGACAGATGAACTATTGTCGTTCGCCTTCTCCGATCACGGAGACTGAAGTTATACCCAATTTTTCCCGAATCATTGGCTTCTTAACTGAAGCTCCAGTGTTCTCTCATGCCTTGTGAACTTTGCATCACAAAGGCATTTACACTACAAGCAAAATACAACTGACTGTAAACACGTATCACTGAGTACTTTACTACACACATGACATTCAAGACAATAAGTTGACAAACGATGCAGACCTGAAAATCAAGGAAGAACTAAAGTACTAAGATGTACAATATTTTTTTTAATCTGGTGATGGCATTCACGAGTACATTCAGGAATTACGAATTCCCATTAACAGTTCAGCAGAGATTCACTACGGCCTTTTGTTCAACTTCGGGATAAGTGATATCCAAAAGAAAGCCCAGCAAGAAGACATAATCACTTCCATGTTCTGGAATCAGAAACTTCCTACATAATGACAGTATGGTACGGTAGCAGATTTTTCGTTCAAATACCTGAGGTGTACTCACTGATCGACTAATCATCTTCCACGTTACTGCGCCCCAAGCTTCGTGGATGGGAATGAAGAAGTCAATCAGAAGGTCAGCGTAGAGAATCGCGACACCAAAATTGTTAATACGAGTAGGCGCACATTCTGGATAAAAGCTATGTTACCCTAGCTTTGTTAGCCCGAATCAGTTATACGCATCCCTATACGCATGTAAATAAAAGTGCAAATTCTGAAAAAAATCTAATTCACCTTCATCGTAGAATAATGACCTCAAAGATAGAATGTAAGTCATATTCTTTATTAGGGAACATTTAAGAATCGTTATTAATCTGAAGTATATAATTTCCAGCGAATCTCAATGTATGTGTACTAAGTAACCTACGGTAGTTGATTATGTGTTCCTACTTAGATAAGTTTGCAATTGTTTGACAGTATACATAGAGACCACTTTCTGGACTAATATTTTCACCAAATGATCAAACGGATTGATTGTTGAAGCAGGAAGTCTCAACAGTTTAGGCGGAAGTCCATCATAATATAATGCGTTGAAATATACCTAGGCAGTCATCAGCGATACAATCCATCTACTCTCCTCACTGGTCGACAATGTATTACGATAACCATCTTTGGGGTAAGAAGCTATATTCTGATATGTCTGTTGTTAATAAAAACGGACATACTCATGCTCATCTCATCATCGGATCTTTCATCTAAATATGTTGCCGGTTCATACAAACCATAAAAAATGTGTGTTCACCAAGACGTATTCATTAAAACAGGATAACTACAGCGATCACCAGTTAAAGTATTTAAGCTATGGTCATTACTATCGGTAACTTACATTGTCTAATTCACCGTAATTGCTAAGTGGCACCAGCATTTAAAAGATGGTTAGGATTTAGTGCTTTCACAGTGTGAACATTATGTCAGCAAATTCAGTAAGTAGCCTACATACCTCTATGATGTAACCGGTTGTGGAACATGCGACAACGGAGTAGCTGTTGAACTCTTCGGCTCCTTCCTCTTCGTCCCCCAAAACAGTTCGACGGGTTTGTACAATCGGCTTAATACAACAGTCAGTCAACTGGCCCAACGGTAATTGAAGATGCACCGGTGTAGAGGTGAGTTGCGCGTTTTTGGTCGTGTTCAACGACCCAGCAGAGCTACGACTCGTCCTTAATCGCCACAAACGTAGGCCCGATTGCGAACATGTGAAGAAACGTAATACAACGTTCTTCGCTTTTGTCTGACTTAGAAAATCAGGCACAGACGGCAGAATGCATAGCTCTTGGAGACACCGGTCGGTGTTGCAGCGTGCGATGAGCGGTAGCGCAGTGTTCCAGCCGATAGACTGTTTAAAAAAATCATTCGAAACGGAGTGTTAAAGCTTGGTGAAAAGCCCAAGCTATTATTTGAGAATATTTAATCAGTCAGTCAGAAAACATTGGAGTATTCAGCAGAGCACGTCGTGTCAGCCTTGTCTTGAAGAGTAGATGGAGGTAACCTTATGTTAGAATTCAGGGAGTCAAGTTTTGTGCACGATGTATAAATGGCAGGTTATATTCCTTATTGAAAACTGCTGCACTGCACTCGATAACGGTCTGGACCTTAGACAGTTTTGCGTTGTATCATATAGTGTCTGATGATTGTGTGCCTAGCCTGGACAATCCCATCACTAACCACTGGAACGGAATGCCAGTGAAATTAGTACATCGTAAATCAATGCAAATCAGCTAATATGTTTTAGTCCACAACAACCGTTTTTAATCTCCCCAATCACGGCTTGTTTACAACAGTACTTTGAGGACTCAAAATATTCGTAAAACAACTTAGTTGGATAAATACAAACGATCGTTTCATAACCAGCTGATGGATAACCGGTTCCATGAAGAATGTATTGGCAAGCATGGGAACAAACACTTCCAGATGTTATGTGAAGAAAAAGAATATTTTAAAGCCATAATTCGTAGGTATACACAGACAGGTGATAAGAGACAGATCCAGTCGCGTACTGGGAACGGCGTTAAGGCGCGCTTGGTTAGCTACAACATAGCTAGTATCGTGCGTTTTCTTACTTCTAATTATGTGACACATCATGGAACTACTACTAACCGGTGTTCATTAATTTCAGTCTAATCCATCCAAGTGTGTTCAGGGTCGATAAACATTGTATGTTTCTACAATGAAACACAATCCGAGTTCCGCATTGTAGTCTTACTTACGACATAATGCATACAAGTCATATGACTAAGAGCCCATCTAGAAAAAAAGACCAGAGTTAGACGTTCTCTGTGGTTGGACGGTGAGCTATGGTCTGCCTACTGAAAACTACCGAGCTGCACTGTGAGTAGTTAGGCAATACTAGTCTGCATCTTGTGAATCGAGTAGATGACATAAACAGGCTCTTGGCTTTAAGTGTGTTGTAGCCGTCGTCTCGCCCTCTCACGCGGCTCATCACGTGACAAGCCTAAGACTAAGTGACGCTCACTGTCCCAACCTGTGCATGCACACCCACACATCCATCGGCCCGAAAACCTTCTTTCATGTCGGAACGCACGCACGCACGCGCACACGGTCACCACCTGCACACTCAGCCAATTGGGACACTCCAACTGGATGTGATTCAGTGCGGTCAATACTCAGGCACGCGTGACGCGGTTGGACCCGGATCGGAACAATAAAGACAACAGAACTGAACAGGACAGGACACGGTCCGGACGAGCGCCACTGTATTAAGCTTGTACACCGATCCATCAATAAAGATCCAAACTAATTGATTTAACTTTCTCATTGACTATCGTTGAGATATCGTTATTTGTTAGTGGGTACTCAAGCTATCACGGTTAAGAGTTCCACTACAGTGTTTACAGCCGTTTGACATTGTAAAAGGTAAGCTGAGAACGTTCACTTATTAACACTACGTAGGTATCATGCAAATTTTTATTGCCTTTGAAATGGCGGCTGATAAAAGTGAACCAGATTTTGGTATATCTTTTTTATGTCGTTAAAAATGGTTTCATTCGTTAGATCACGCGTAAACCCGTATCTCACCCGGACATCCCAAAGTAGAATCGAACTGCGTCCACTAGGATCTTCCCCAAAAGCGAACAAGAATTCCCCCATTTTGCTCAAGTACACACCACGAAGAGTTTTAATTCTGCTAGCCCGACCAGTACCGATGGGATGTTCCATTTTTCGATAGCCCTGCTTTTCCAACGAAGGCATTCTCCAAACGTGTACTACACCATCGGTGGAACTTGATTGACAGGAGGCTAGCATTGTTCCATCAGGATCCATACACAGACCCGTGACTGCATCTGTATGTCCTGAAGAATAAAATCCATAGTAGTATTATACATCAGTAACGATTCATGCAACAATCTACCAGTTACTGAATTCAAACAAACGGTTGCTCTATTATGAATTCTCAGCTGAGGTAAACTTTTGCCCACGGTTAAAGACCTCGTAAATGACGTTCTTTCAAGTTGAACATCACTCACCTTTGGGCGCAGCTCTAACAGCCAAACTCGAGTTTAGTGCTTCTAGACAAAACAGGATAGCTGACAGTCTATCTGGATGAGGAAGCTTCGATCAAACCTGAGTGATGTTCAACTTGGAACCAACTAAATCCCTGACTGTTCACCAAATACTATTTTTTAAAAGGCACTCAACTTTTTCGGTTTAAAAAACTTTAATACTTCTCGCACATTATTTCTCATACAGTGGAAAATTTTCCCGCCAACAATCACTTTCTTGATCTAAACACCACTTTAACGGCGCTGTGACGGTCACTTTATATGAAACCATCCGTTGCGCGGAATGAACGTCTTTCTGTTAATCAAATGAACAATATATCACAAAAGGAACATGGAATCGTGCTAACCATTTACCCTTGGGCATGTGTGACCAAATTGCAAACTCAGTAACTCAGTATATAAACTATAAGTGAACATATACAGCTCCTTAATGCGAGCACCGTTCTAATCAGTGAGTGAACAGTCAAAATCGGAGGTGGATTGATTTCTGCTCCGAACAACCGTATAGCCGAATTTACTCTGGTAAATGAACACTTACCAACCAACTGATGCTGAGCTTTGTCATCCATGTCCATCACAACCACAAAAGCTTCACAAGGGAATATACAAGCTTTTCCATCTGGCGTAATCAGTAGTTTAGCGCACGAAGTCGGACATGCATTGATGTGAATCAGATGCAGGTGGGGGGGTTCGAATTGAGAATCGGATTGAACCTCAGGGAAATGTCGTTTTACAAACGCTTTACTGAAGGATGATGTTTCACAAGATTCGTCCGTGGACGATCGTTGACCTTCCTGACACAGTATTTTACATGAGGGATCATCTATACTTGTTGTTGGCGCGCTTTTTTCCTGAGTAGTTTCGGTAAGGAAGAAGGGTGAAAAAGGGGTTACTTCAGAACAAGAACAAGCAAAGATTACATGCATGCACGTTGAATTCCTGCCTGGAGTACAAATGCTCATTTTATTGCTGGTCCTGACTGCGTTACACGGAATGAAATATTAGAAAACAGCTACAGTTTCACGAACTGAAAAATATACCAAGGGAATTGGAACATCTTGAGCCGGTCAGATAGCGGTTGGCAGGTGTTGAAGAGATGTCTCACATATACTGCTTACCATAGGTGTTTGCGTAATATATTTTGACAAATTTGGAAAAGAATGTCACAAATCCTAAAAGCGCGGCAGTAAGTTCATTGTGCTACAAACTATATAGGCAACCCGGAAGGATTTATCACCAGAAACATGATCAAAACGTCAGCTAAACCTGTAGCGTGGGACATAAGAAGCGTGTGTTTATTCGAGTGTCGTTCAGAGATGACAACGTTGGTTGACAAGTAGGCTTAACCAGGCAATCAGCATGACATGCCACAGCTCAACTCCGTACCCACTTCATCACATCCTCAGTTCTCAAGTTTTATACCAAAGATAGACTGACAGTTCAGACTTCATTCATGTATACCCGCTCACTCACTTGTTCCTGTAGGGCAAGTTGTATTAGTAGGACCTCTTGGTAACTTTCGAAACCAATCCGAGACCACCGTTCACGGTGGTTGGAGCATGGGGAATCACAATCGGTAAACAGTGCTACCCTAGCTCACCGGGTTGCAAGCAGGTGAACACTGGTCAAGCCTTCCAAGCGGTATATCGCGTGCCAGGCAATCCATCAAAAGCCATCCGAATCAGAACAGTTTGTACTGCCGAGGCCATCGGAATCAGGCTGCTTGACCTCGTATTACGACATCAAAAACTCCCTACTGATGAGTAGTCGGGGATTTTGATTTTCATATAGATTGAATATCACCCACAATTGATCGCATTCCCATAGACTTTCCAGTCGGCCCGTTTCGAACAGCAGAAGCACTAGACTTGAGTTTCACTCTCATTAGAGCTCGTCAGTAGTGCATATCCTCACCACTGCTGGGACTAGAACCACGGACACGCTGTTTATGGGGCAACCGTGTTTACCACTGCGCGATTGACCTCACGTTAGGCACGACCGAATTATCATATGTAAACACTTAACCACTTTCGCTTGTTTGTTCAAGTGCTGCACCTACTATGGCCACAAATCCGCCGGATTGATGACTAACCGGCGCGGTCGAACCAATGGACAAGCGTGACGTAACTGATCAATCAAGCCATCGCTAACTTACTGACCAGTGACCAAGCTTCGTTGTAATAAGTCCGATAGACATCTCAATCTAACCCAGTTAACTCCCTATAAAATTGTACCAGCCTGAAGATTAATTATCGAAAACGTATGTTCACCTATATCTTTACACTACATATAGTTTAAACGATGGCCACAATCCGCCACTGTTTAGCCTTAATTAACCTAAATTAAACGAAATTGATGACGTATAAGTTGATTCAGCTTACTATGTAAGTCAAATCGAATCAATAAAGAATTGACAAAACCTAGTGTGCGGGCATTATCAGTACTATTCAGAAGTTCACATTGCAGTTGATTGTATTATGTAACTCTTCGTGTAATAGTGTGGTATGCAGAATGGCCATCTGAATGCAGCGCCTTTGGTTACTCGTGGGTGACATGAGGCAATTGTCAGCAAGCACCTAGTCTCTCAATACTCATCTAGTTTTCATGACAGGGATCATGATTCAACCTGAAGGTTGAATCTGGTCTTCTAGCCAAGGTTCCGAAATGAAATGGCTCCGAATTTCGGAAGTACTTAAGGTTTGAACATCAACTCTTGAAAATGGAATACGTATACAGCATGTTACAACCCAACAGACCATTTATGCAACGTTCTGCTTCTGACCTGATCCAGCCTATCGTTTCAGACTGCGGTTTTTGTTTGTCAAGTTGTATTTAGCATTGTACAACTTCGTTTCAGTTATGACCCTTTTACTGCAATGCCAACTCAATAAAATAAGCACCACCATTTGTTTATCATTTTGCTAAGACTAACTAGATGCACTCGTTATAGATGAAGTTGGCCGTCATCTACTCATTGACGCAGCATGTGGTCCTCGTTCAGAGGATTGCTGATCCTTGTTTTGGGAATACACTAGTGAATAAGTCATGCCTTTACTAAGTATGACTGATGACGTTAGCACTGTTCATCGTTAATTGCGAAACAATGTCTCGCATCATTAGTCTAGCCGAATGAATTATTTCACGTTTTATTATGTGGTGCATGTACTTTGAATACTAAGTAGAATTGAATCATGAACATTTCGGAGTGTTGAAAGAAAAAGTAATTGAGTACTAGTCATCACGTCTGATTTACAGGCGTGGATGCCAATTCTCAACGCCACTACATACATCACTATATGCTCACAGTAAGCACTACTTAAAACGAAACATGTGTTTTTATGTTACCGGGAAAACCCATCAAGTTCATCAACTGGAAAATGTGAGTGGTATGTGGTGTATTGCTTGTTTTTTGCGGGTGAGCTTGTGTTCTGCGAAAGAAAATCATGCGAACCGATAGAAAATGTTAATTTGCGTGCCACTAGGGAACAGTCACCACCAATGCCATTAGCAGCGGGACAAAAGTATGGGTTGGTAACAGTCATACTGAGGATTATATTCAAGTTGATTGAGGAAGACACGGCTTTGCTCCGTTGGAACGCGCTGGTCAATATGTCAGATAACTAGTACTTCCGAACCATAAACGGAACGGATACGGGAAAATATGTTGTTTGTTGTGCTGATGTTCATTACTAAGTAATTCCTTGGTTAAGCCACAACGAGTTAAAAACCAAAAGAGTTATCGGTTTCGCAACGTTTCGACCCTCTCGGAGAGCCTTTGTCAAGCGATTTAAATCAGAAAATTTACAATGTACAAGCTTCAACTTAGGGAGTCATCAACTAACACATGTTTGTGTGTTTCACCTGCGGTGTGTAGACAGGCTACCAGTAGGATGTAAGGGTTCACGATTCACCAGAGATCATCACGTGAAGATCCCCAGGTGCGAATAAGCATAGAGAGTTAATGTGTGCTTGTGTGTGTGTGAGTCTGTATGTGTAGCCCGTGGTGTCACTGTTGTTGACCCACTAAATCGCGCCAAACAGCTGACAATTCCAAACCATCGGATCGATTCACCGCCTGTGGTGTATTAGTAATCAGCAAGGCTTCTGCCAATAAGCTTTCTTTGTGGTTACGAAAACCACATTTAAGTACAGTTGGATTATCGAAGTCAACTTGATGTTGGTTGAGAATTGCGTGTGCCGCAATGGCCGAATCATGTTCTAATTTCCAAAGTTGCCGAGGATCGGTAGGAGGTTTCTTACTACATCTTACGTGTTCTTTGGTGCGTATTTCCAGCTGCCGGGTGGGACAGTGTCGGTGGGTTGATAGACGGAGCATGACATAGCCGGTCGGCCAGTCAGCATCCCTGCATGTCTGTCACACAGTGGCCGAGATTTCAGACAGGCAAGGTATACATCCCCTCCCATACTACTAACAATCGATACATCGGCCAGCCTCTTAAGCAGCGGAACCATCTCACCACCTCACTCAATGAGCACTCTGCACGTAGGAGGCCACTGAGATCGTTCGGTCGAATTCAGCTGAAAACCAATTTTTTCACAGTTGAGACTCCTAAATAGAACAATCGTTTCCAAAGCTTCCGTTGTGCACTAAATCGAAGCTGATCTAGTGGGGCTGATGCCCACCGAGGTTCATTTGGATCAAGCAGCATACTGTGGGAATAATGTCGTCCATCAACCATTGAGCTTCGGTTAAACACTGCTTTGACAATTCAAGTTTGACATCCTAAGGCCTTACACGTGAATTGAGCCAATGCGTCGCCGATGTAGATGTCATCAGCCCGCACAAATTGCCCTACATATGATAGTTCTGAGGCCTACAGCAAACAACAAAGCCAGATGAGAAGTCACAGATTTGTTTACTCACGTGGCAGATATTTTGAGGCTTTCACGATGAAGTTCAGGGGAACATAGAATCTTGACATGTCATGAATGCTGTGCATTGAAAAGTGACTGACCCTGTGAAAATTCGCTATGAACGTATAAGGTAAACGCCTAAAAAACGTGAAAAGTTTGGCGTCTAATTCTAGATGGTTGTGTACCCTACAGAGGTATATTTCAGAAATACGTTACCATATTCGAGCCGACGTGAAGTTGTTTGAGGTGTGGTCGTTCTTTCCCTGATGACTTTGTTTTGAGATTGAAGGATGGCCCATTGCGTAATAGCTACCATATAACAACACGTCGTACCTTACAAGTTCTTCGTTAGCGGATTTAATTTTGATGATAAGAACTACTATATCGGAACGTTTCGTAATCGTCGCTTTAGGTTAGCACGAAAGATCCATTCAGAAGTGCACCCATTTGTTCGACAATGTTTCCTGTTGGGATGATACGATCTGCAATCAGGCGAAAATAAGAACATGCGTTTACCTCCTCCTCATCCAACGTGAAAAGCTAGATATAAAACATCTTAAAAAAGAAAGCTAAACGTTACTGGGCTTTACAAGATTAAACACGGCAGCGATACCATGGACAGTATCTTCCGAATGTTTCATTGCCGATGCGTGCCGAGACGGTGACACATTACTGTTTGATTGAATATTCTCCACGTCGCAGCTTTAAATGGTTTGATGTGTTACAAAGAAGTCACAAATGTTTCGATAAATATAAAATCCTTTCTTGGGAAATTGATTCCTAGTATAAGTCGTTTGTTATAAGGGGACAGGCATTTGGGAAGTCATATTCGATTGTGTTGCCAACATTTTATTTGGTTGTGGGTCTGGTCACATAGAAAGAGTGTGGTGAATTTCTGTGAACTTCGTCGGTCGAGGATGTTGGCCACTTTCGAGGTCATGACTAACCGACCACGTAACCCCTCCTTGTGGTCAGTCTCTCCAGCTGTCTAGACAATTGGTTCACGCGGCCGACCGATACGCAAGTAGCCAGTACTCCATTTGCTTCAACAGTTGTGGATGTGCGAGGTGACCGAATCTCGACCAACGCTGCGCGTTGAAAACGACTGGCTATTTGACTTCACACTTTTTGTCTGTAATGATCTGATGAGATGTTATCGAAAGCGTGCTTGTTAAACTTCGATTTACGATCCTGAACATTCCGGAAACATTCTTGTGTAAATTACTAGGGGAAAATACGCACTCTGATAAACGAATTTGTTTCATACACTCCTCACATTCGCAAACGTGTAGCACTTAAGATAAAATAAACGAACGGTTGACTGAAAACAACTAGATATTTGGCAATGGCTACTTTGACCTTGGTCAGAAAAATTAGTGCGGACATGATGCGGCTGTTCTTTTAGGCACACAATGAAGACTAATGGCGAGTGAATAGCAAAGCCTCAATAAATTTAAGCAGCTTCACACGGTTGCGCGTTGTGACAACACGGAGCGATGAACCCACACTGGCTATGTATCTGGTCTAAGCTAAATTTGTGACGATCAATGAGGCCGAGGCTCGGTTGGTTGGCATAAAACTATTGTCTGATCGACTGATTTGCTCAGCTACTTTGGGAAATACTCCTCGACATGTTTCTGCAGCCGTCTATCTGTTCACCCAATATATGTCACCTCAGCTGCAGGTGACCAAACAAATTTACTGGTCGGAAAGCTAGAATCGGGTCTCGATTGGTGGTAAGGGCATGCCTCAAGTGCGCGGAATAAGACACAACTAGTTGGCATCCCAAGTCCGACGTAAATCCTATTCGAGACTACGCCTTAACCTTATCATTGCGTTCACGACTGTCTTCTTCTTCTTTACTGTAGGTTGAGTCTCTGCGAACGAGCAACTGACTGTGAATTTCGACGAATGTGTGAAGATAGGTATTTGGCCGCACTACATCTTTCAGTAATCCTACTTCTCCCTCTATTGTCGTGATCGTGCAAATTTTACTGGCTCTGTAGAATTGTGTTCGAACTTGGAAACGTTTATGCTATATAGTTGAGAAGCTGACAACATTAAAATACCGTTTGGTCGGTCCACTGAGGTTTACGGCATAATTCAGTCTTCTATCTGAGTTTTTGATAGTTGACTTATTGAATGCTGGCATGGAAAGAGGTAAACTTAGTCAGAAGGTGGTCAAGTTGATCCCGGTTGCGTCTGATGTTCTATAGTTCGTTTCCATAAAAATGTCAGCATGCAGTTGACTAAACGGGGCTTTTATCGCCACACCGTCGACCTGTTTTAAGCTATCACCATTGCAATATAACTTGACATTCCGTGTGGGCAAATGTGTAGGATTGCCAGATTACCTAAAACCAGACAAGCAACCAAAGTGGTTCCATCGCTTACTGTGTTCATGACGTGCAACCGGGTGAGGTTGCTCAGGTTTACTGAGGCTTCATTAGTCACTCGTCACATGCTTCCGTTGTACACCAAAAGGATTTAACAGATACATTACGCATTCATTGGTTTTATTCACGAGAATCGAGGTAGCTACGTTTCAGATTGGAAGGAATCTAGAAAAAATTAACACACCACACGAGCTTCGCGTTTCTCCGTGTTATTCAAATTGTTAAGTGGTGACATATTTTTTCGCAACCTTATGTGCTAATTAGCACTGTGGTCACATTTGGGATGTACGGCTACCAGTCGTCTGATCTTGACGACCGTCAGATACACTAGTTGCTTTGTTGTTCTCTGCCGAAGCTAGAGCATCCGTTGCAGACCGAGGCCAGCCATAGCAGCGACCAACTGACTCAGTTCACATGTATGAGTCTTAGGATGTCCGGCTTGGATAGTCATGACAGTGTTTAACCCGGAACTTGACTGTGTATAAAAGGTAACATCTTTATGTCAGGATACCTCATTTTTCAATTAAAAATGCCATCCTCCCAGGGAAAACGCTTTTGGTCGATCAGAATTAACAAAATTTCGAAGAACAACCCACAGATAATCTTCATTATCAATTACCTACTCGAGCTTTAGAGCGTTAAGCACAGTTTTGTCACCATAACTACTATTTTTAATAAATATTCTTCCGTACTGCGATTGCATTGCCGGAAACGAACTTGAACTAAATAGTACCTTAGCTTTCACAGTTTTTGTCGACCCAGTACAACCACGGTCTAGTGGGAACTCTGTTTTATTGTGCAAGAAGAATCTGTTCGAGAGAAACATTGGCCAATTTGTCATTGTTGAGAGCCACGCCCAAAGAAGTGGCTATCCTCACGTTAGGTACGACCGAATTATCATATGTGAACGCTCAATCACTATCGCTTGTGAATAATGATCAGGTTGTCCGATCGTCTCGATGGGAGACACAGTTACTGTCTGTTAACTCCAATCGATAACCCCGCGATTGGAACAAGCGAAAGTGGTTGGGCGTTCACATATGATAATTAGGTCGTGCCTAACGTGAGGTCAATCGCGCAATGATAAACACGATTGCCTCACGAACAGCGTGTCCGTGGTTCAAGTCCCGGCAATGGTGAGGATATGCAATACTGACGAGCTCTAATGAGAGCGAAACTCGAGTCTAGTGCTTCTGCTGTTCGAAAGGGGCCGACTGGAAAGTCTATGGAAATGCGACAGATGTGATCAATTGTGGGTGATGTTCAACTTGAAATGGCTATTCATCAGCATTCACCAAGAAATTAAGCAGGCAAAAGCCAGCTGCCTCAATGGCTTCAACAATTCCCAAAGTGAATGTCTTCCTACGTTTGCTTTACAATGGTATTTAACTTATCACTCTGCCGAAATCCCATTGTGCGGCAGCTGTGGAACGCACGTTTTACGCAACGCACTTGCTCATACCGTGCACCATCACCCGAATCCCTACGTCACCGCTCAAACAACGTCACCATTCAGTGCCAAACCCTATATCATTTATGAATTCTCGTGCAAGTGACCTAGAGAGAACGGGGCGGCAATTACGGAACTTGGTCAACGAACGCATTCCGGTCAGAGTTCGTAAAAGGGTCATGGATACCACAATGTCTCAATTAGGTCATAGCGTGACAAGTCACAAACAACAGGCGTCATCGATCGTTCGAGGCTTGTTGGCATGTTGACCTCAAATGAACCTTTCGGATTAACTCCGTACCAAAAAACTGAAGGCTTCTCCAGTTCACGGATGCGGTAGCACTTAACAAATGGAGACCATCCCTCTGGGTACAGAAAGACTTACTCATCAGTTTCAGATTGCACTGGTACCGGATGTACACTAATACGTGCGTGCCTGTGTGTGTGTGTGTGTGGTTATCCCTTGACCCTTTCTGCTACCTTGACGTGGTGGTCAGGCTTGTGTGCTGTTTTGGTCAGGAGAGCTGTGCTGACTGCGACCTAGGTCGTTGCAGGTTCAACCCTGTCAGATCGGCTAAAGGGGAGCAGCCAGACAAATAGCAGATGCGTCCGTTGTGAGGTGTTCGTTATGTATGTTGTCAGTCTGTTGTGTTTTGCCTGGGTTTATTTTCTTTTTTGCCTGATCCGATTCTCTGTATGTGATTGGTTTGTCTGTGCAGTATTATCTCTATGTGAATGTACCGAATGTCTTGGGTTGTGACTGTCGAGCCTGTCCTGGATGGTTGATGCCGATGCGCATGTGTGCGTGTGTCACCTGCTGCCTTGCGGTATAGGCTTTTGAGCCAAAGGCTTTAGTTGAGGGCCCTAATCGCTCTCCTGTCTAGGTCTGGGCGTCCTGGCAGTATCCCATATAACAGGAACCAAATACCACACAGTATCGGCCATCGCACAGGATAAACCGGGTCGCCCTATCTGCCGCACATGGCAGGGTGGATAGGCGAAAATATATTACTGCTAATCAATCATCCTCATACTGTCCTTCCAACAAGAATCCTCGAACAGGTAATGCTAACCCAAGTTTCAGTAACCCGGAGGTCAACCTAAAACAGGCCCGGAGACGCAAGACGCTCTGTTTTGGAGTTTGAAATGTGCGCATGCTGATGGATCGATGCAGCTTCAGAGGACGCCAAGAACGGCACACTGCACTGATCGCGATTGAACTGAGTCGCTACAGGATCGACGTAGCAGTCTTGAACGAGACAAGACCTGCGGACCAAGGTAATTTGCGAGAAGCAGGTGCTGGGTACACCTTCTACTGGATAGGTTACCCGACAGACGGTGCTCGGGAGCCTTGTGTCTGTTTCGCAGTCGCTGATTACGTCAATGTTTTGATGATAGGCGAACCGCACGGCATCAGCCTTCGAATGTTGTCGATGTGCCTGCAACTCGGTCACGATAAGTGTGTGACACTTGTTGGTGTTTCTGGTCCAACCATATGTCACACTGAAGATACAAAGGACCAGTTCTATGATCATCTGTCTGTCACAAACCGGTGGGCACTGGTGAGTGACCGACTGTTTGTTTTGGGTGATCTGAACGCTCTGGTCAGGCGCGACTCGGTATTTTGGCCGGGAGTCCTCGGACCCTACGGCATTGGTTCAGTTAATGGGAACGGTGATCGTTTGTTCCACCTTTGTGCTACTTACGAGCTGGCTATCACGAACACCCGATTCCAGCTGGATGCGAGCGACTTCACGACGTGGACTCATACACGAAGTGGTGGTCACTATTTGCTTAAATACGTGGTTGTGCGGCAGTGCGACATTTGTGAAGTGCGTATCACGCGAGTGGTCAATGGGCCCAGACAGTGAAGCGAAGAAGGTCACGTTCTGGAGTATTTGTCGTTAACTGGTTAGTGTGTTCGTGGAATCAAGGACAACTGGTGGATGAAGCAGGGCTTCGCAGATCGTCGACAACATAAAGAGTTCTGCGATTCGCTCAGGGCGATCTTCGGTACATCGATCCAGTCTACTAGAGCACTGGTCGATGTGGACATCGGCTGTTCGTGCACCCAGCCAGAGGACATCATGAAGGTCTGCCGTAAACAGTTTGGTAGCCTACTAAATCGCCCTACTACCATTGATTGAGTGACCGCGAACAGCCTGCCGCAACAGGCCATCAAGCCTTCACTTGTTCTCGCCTTGGATTTATTAGAGTTGCAGAAAGCGATTGGTCAACTGCGCAACCGTAGGGCTGCAGGCAAAGATGGACCGCCAGGTGAGATCCTGGAGAATGGCTGACCGGCGCTGGAACATGCACCGCACTAGTTGGTTCACTTCATCTTGGAGCACGAAGTGATGCCGTAAGAATTCAAGGATGCCCTTATCGTATCATTGCTTAAAAATAAGGGTAGCAAGCAATGCCCTAACAGATATCGGGGCATAAGTCTGCTAAGCTGCACAGGCAAGGCGCTTGCAAGCATCCTCCTGAACCGGCTGAATGCAGATGTCTTGGAGGTCAATTTTACTGAGGAGTAATGCGGATTCTAGGCGAGTCGGAGTACGACTGACCTGATGTTCGTTGTTCCACAGCTTCAGGTGAAGTGCCGGGAACGGAACCAGCCCCTGCATGCCCCCTTCGTAGAATTAACCAAGGCCGTTGGTCCCGTGAGCTGCGAGGCGTTGTGGGCGATGCTTGGTAAGTTTGAATGTCCGGGTAAGTTTGTCAGTTTGATTAGAATGTAGCATGTGGGCATGAAGGCGAAGGTAGGATCGAGTGCATCGACCTCTGATGATTTTGACATTATATTACCAATAAGTAATTTGGCAGACTTATGATTATAAATGAGACCTGATTGTGAAAAGTCAGACCTTCGGTTGGATTCGAACAAGCCCATTCGAGCCATGCCCAAACGCAGCAAGCGCTTTACCAGCTGGACTACGAAATCATGCCAAGAGCTCGGAAATTTCTCATTTGAACTCGGTTACCCACCCGTTTCGCTGTCTCATACGGAATTCACCAGATGATCCAGGGGATCAACTGCCCGGCAGGATTTCTCAAGCAGTTCACGATGGAATCCAACAACGCCACTGTTGAGCATAGCAGTTATAAAACTAATAAACAGTTTGGCCGATTTATGATCTTAGATGGAACCCAATTGTGAAAAGTCAGGACTTCGACTGGATTTGAACCAGCGACAGAAACACCATGCCTCAATTCGGCCAGCCCTGACTTTTCACAATTGGGTTCCATCTAAGATCATAAATCTGCCAAACTGTTTATTGGTTTTATAACTGCTATGCTCAACAGTGGCGTTGTTGGATTCCATCGTGAACTGCTTGAGAAATCCTGCCGGGCAGTTGATCCCCTGGATCATCTGGTGAATTCCGTATGAGACAGCGAAACGGGTGGGTAACCGAGTTCAAATGTGAAATTTCCGAGCTCCTGTGGTGGTTTCGTAACTCAGCTGATTTTGACATTGTCACTGGCGTGAAACAGTGCCGTATCCTAGCCCCAACCCCATTTAATATGTGTTTGACTACAATGCTAACGGTTACCCTTCAAAACTCGGAGAATAGCTTTGAAATTGAGTACCGCACGGATGGACGCCTGCTGAACATTCTACGTTCCGGAACCCTAAGTCGACAACGTAGTTCAACCATGCGCATTCTTCTGTTCGCAGATGATAGTGCGCTATTTGCACACAGCGGAGATTAACGCCAGCAACTGATCAAGGCTTTCGCGACCGCGGCATCCAGATTCGGTTTGGATATCAACACAGGTAAGACATTTTCTTACTTTCCGACTTCTTCGGACGGAAGTGCTGTGGCTGCGCCTGGAATCTGCATCGATGGAAACATCATTGATTGTTTCGCAGATTTCTTCCACTTGGGTGGCAATCTGTCAACAGACTTGTCCGCCGGTCGCGAGTTGTGAGTTCAGGTGGTGAAGGAGAGCGCCGCTTTCTGACGTCATAAAAGACGTGTCTGGAAGGATCACAGCCTGAGGATGAAAACGAAGGTTTTCGCTTACCGCACGGTGGTGTTGTCTACGCTGCTGTACGGCAGCGAAATTTGGATCTTGTATCAGCAAAACGTGCGTTATATGAATTGATTCCATTTGCAATACCTAAGATACACCTTGGGTAGTAATAAGGACGCGTTCCCGTTGATGCATATAATCGATGTACTCTTGTCAAAACACCTGCTTATTTGTCTTACTAGCCGTTGGTGGTCTAGTTGAATTGGATCAATAGGTTTCTGCTTTCTGATTAGTTGTTTGTCAGACTGGTCATGCTTTTGGGTAACATGTCACATTCGTTTTGGTCACCCACTGAGTGGCAGAATTTCAGTGTACGCTCTCTAGTCTCGTGTTCTGATTCCGCACTGCTGGTCCAGTTATAAAAGGTAATCCATGGTCGGATATGGTTCGGACGGGAAAACGAGAGTTCAGTCAGCAACAAGTGTGCGGCCGTAACGACAATCACACGATACACAAGGGAAACATCAGTGCCATAGGTCGTAGTGGCATGACTTTATGGCATTGTGATATATGAGGCCGCTAATGCACTGGTCGTCTCGAATTAGTGAGTCACCAACGTACTCATAGTATACCATCGACCAAGAGACAGCGAGTACGTTAGGGCCAAGTAGGTTATATCAGTTATATTCATTTTTCTTTGTTCTCATCGACCACCGTCGTTTACCAACTCACCCACTCTTGTTTTCAGAAACCTGGATGTTTGTGGCCTTCTACCTTTCCTTTTCTTTAGCTTTGTTGGTGCACTGTATATTGAATGTTTCGTTTGTTTTTCAGTCCTGTCTGAAAATTTTGCTCTCCTCTTTATCCTTTCTAGAGTGCAATAATACATACTTCTATATTGAACTATTTCCTGCATTTTATTTTCGGCATTTTTTCTTCTCAATTTCGATCTTACCATAGGAGTCTCTCCAAATACTTTCTGAGGGATAAGGGTTTCAATTTCGTGCCAACTTATCTGTTGGCTAACCAGCATTAGCCGGTTTGACATGGAGGCCTTACACACAAACCTCGTCGTTTTAGTCTTTCGTCTTTACACGATATACGTGATGTGTGAGTGGAACCACAAGTGGTTCGGCGCAGGTCGTCCGTGGTAAGTGCAGCGACCTCTGACTTCGGTTACTGTGACGGGTTAATGTGATGAAAATCTACTCGATTCACCGGTCATCCAAGCCCCGACACAATAGGAGTTCTAACAACGGGCCAATCCAAACGTCGTGTTGAAGGTACTACATCAGGATTGGGCGAACGGTCTCAATGTTACGCCTTCTGTTATTCGCTTATTTCTTTGTTCCGTATTGCACCAATTAACTTTCAGTTTGTGACTTTGTATGTGCTAATACGATCAGCTAATGAGTGACTATGACTTCTTTAATACTGTTGTACATGCATAAATTTGGCTTCTTGTTTCGTGAATACGAACTGCTTACTGCAACCAGTACTAGGTCTTCTGTTTATTACTTGCGTGAGAGACTTCAATTCGAGTACGATTTCTAGGGCTATTCGGAATCCCTAATTCTGGGTATTGCAGCTAATCCGAAACGAACGCCATCAGCCATGTGACTAACGAGTAGGAGCGGTGTTGCGCGGGCATACATTGTACACATCGGTGTTGGCCTTAGTCACATTCACTTGGGGACAAAACCACAAGAAAAATGTTAGGTTAGTTTAGAGTGGACTAACTGATGGTTGATGTATTTTGGACACACACGAAACACCATGTGCGTGTAGCACGTGATGGAATGTTCCAACCACGCCAAAAACTGCTATAGGCTGAGAAGTCTCCAGGCACGATCCTGTAGCTAGTGCCGAACGTTCAGTTCATCCCAGAAATGTCGATCCGGCAGTATAATGCGGAGTCCGAAAAAACCGGATTGCCATAATTAACACGCATGGCTTGGGTGTGTGTGACACGTCTGTATATTTGTATTTCTTCAATTTTCACGGAAGTCTACTTCTAACAGGTCACTCAAAAGTTTTAAGCATCGGCCATACTGGGAGGCCGCATCAGAAATGTGAGTCAGTGTTCAAGTGGTATTTATCAAAAAGGGATATATATATATATATATATATATATATATATATAAAGATATATATATATCCCGCACGAATTCATTCAGACGGAATATTGCTTCGTCACTAAACACTGTCGAACATATTCTGTCTAAGTGATTGCGTGCGAAAACCCCGTTTTTGGTATGTCAGTAAGCCCCATCTATTCACACCAGTTCGACGACAACATAGCTGAAAGCCTATGGCTTGGGTGGGGCTTGTTGGAACATGGAATATTTAGTCTTTCTTTTTGATAAAAACGTTACGGGTAAAAATTCCATCCATATAATCACTTACAAACAGGTGCATTTCTATCTCTAAATGCTGCGGCAGAATATGGTACCAGCGTAGAAGCAACTGGGAATATTTGAATATATCTAGTTTCAACAGGATGGCGCAAACATCACACTATGTACTACGTGTACGACAGCATCTGGATAAAACATTTGGGCAACGATAATTCGGTTGTGGTCACGGTCGCCAGATATCACCCTACTGGATTTTGTTCTTTGGGGCTCCCACAAACACAGAGTCTACAAGGGACGTTCATGAACACTGGAGGAACTAAAAATGGCCACAATCTTGAAATGCGAAAACATCTCGGCGAGTATTTTGCAATGTGTGCTGTCATCATACCTTAGGAGAATGCTTTTGTGTGAGGAAGGTCGCGGAGAACATTTTGGGCATCTCTCGTGATTTTAAGGTTTATATGCAAATGCCTTCTTTTCTTCTTATCTTTGTGACAATAATCTCGACCTTTCAGTAGAGCAGCACATCTCAATCGGTAAGTGACAGATTCGCACAATTCGTAGACTATTGTCTTAGTACGATGCTTTTTTTATTCAAGTGTAGTGAGATAGCATACATTGAATATTTTAGCACACGACGCACTAAATCATTATTCACAAGCACGCGGTGACATGACGTATTCAAAAAAACTGTTGAGCATGAGGACCGAATATTCATTGCACGGCGTGTACAAACGAACTTCGTATAATGCCTTAAACGTCACCGACAAGGGTGTATAAAGAAGGTGTAAGTGGTTCTGGCTAATGGTATTGTGATGAGCGATCGAAACCAATTAATGCGCACGGATTGAATTTGAAGTGGTAATTATTACATGGCTCCTTCATTCACATTTCAGACCGCTACGTCAACGTCGTGCACGAGGACCCTGAATCAACGGACAGTCAGACAAACAAAGATGACAGTTGCATTTAAACGCAACTCTATCAAACCTTTGTACTCGTATCCTTTTTTGGTTATTCTAGTACCGCTGCGTGTTGCGTAATACATTTTTTGATACGATCTCTGTCTGCTCCTCTGGTTGCATGCTGCAGTATCCAGCGATATCTACACGTTACGTATGGTTCATCTGTAAAGTAGTAAAATAGTACCAGAATCGATAGCTGATCTCAAAAAACCACTCATTGGTCGCAATCCACCTGCGCGATCTGATACTTCTAGTTGCGCCACGGCTGGTACAACATTCTGCTGCAGTTTCTGGAAATAGGAATGACCTAGTTGATGAATGGTTATGCGAGCAGAGGTTTTGCCTGACGTTTTTATCAAAAAAGAGAGGCCCGATAATCCGTGTTATAATCGGCTCCACCCAAACAATGGGTTTTGGGCGGAACAGATTGGTACTGCCGAATACATATCCCTTTCTGATAAATACCACGTGCACACTGACTCACGTTTGTCCGCATCTTCCCGGTATGGCCGATGCTTGTAACTTTGAAGTATCCGGTGTACAGTAGACTTCGAGCGGTTGTATTCCTAAGCTGACCGAAGAACACCTTTTTGAAGACTACTTTTACACGCCGCAGAACACCACTGGCAGAACAACCATCTGTTGATGTGCGTGGTCGACCAGGTCATGAACACTGCTCGTTGCAACAAACTTTTTCATCAGCCTTCGAAGTGGTTAACAGGTAATCGGTAGCGTACCCACATGCCTTGTATTAAACTCCCCGATGGTTTACGCCATATTTTTTACCACAGGCCATATAAACAAAAACCAGTCCAATATGCAGTTCAATTGTCAGATTACCGGCATGTCGTTCTCTTACTTGCGTTTCAGGAGCGTGATCTTGTTCGAGCATGATAAATGCGCCTAGACCAAGTTACGCGTGGCTGATGCTCGACAAACTGACCTGAGAAAGGTGTGATGCAGCATTACTCAGCATGACCAGGATCAGACAGACAGACACACACGGAACGAACCAGGTACCTCAGAGCCCACAGGGCAGACGTGCCTTCAGTGAAATGAAAGCATCGATCCTATACCGTCAGCAGGCATTTACACGTACAGTCTACACGGTTAGTCTTCGATCAATCATTTACTAATGTGTACTGATGGGTAGTCGAGAAATTGATTTATTTCAAATTAAACAACACCCACAATTGATCGCAGCCGTCGCCTTTCCATAGACTTTCCAGTCGGCCCATTTCGAAAAGAGGCACTAGACTCGAGTTTCGCTCTCGTTAGAGCTCATCAGTAGTGCACATCCTTGCCACGATCAGGACAAGAACTTCGGCCACCTTTTCATGAAGCAACCGTGTTTACCACTGAGCCATTGACCTCACATTAGGCAGTACCGAACGATTTCGCCTGTCTAGGAAGTCCTAATCGACAGCTGCGATTAATTGTGGGTGGTGTTCAATTTGAAATTTAGTATTGTGTAAATCTTTTTCGTTCACGAATGCAGTTTTTTTGTTATTTGGCGTTTTGTGAAAAAATTTCTCGAGACGACATAATCTGTTTTGGAAATACCGTAGTATAACTTCGTCTATTTGCACTCACCGATGCATGCTGGTTCCCCAGTCCGACGTTACCTCTCAAGCGCTGAAACGTGCGTGTGACCAAAACATTGGGAGGATGGGGCCAGACGGCTTGACGGGGAGTGCGCGTACACCCCACTCTACCTATATATCTGATCTATCTGCGGTTTCAGCGGTGTGTTGTGCCAGGTTGCTCAGTCAAGTCGGTTAACAGACTTGTTCACTCGTCTGCGATCCGGTAAGGATATGAAAAATTCAAATATTCATACGTATTACATACACCCGAGCTATGAATGTCAACCTGGGTAAGCCGTTTGGTTCGGACTACCGATTTTGTTGCCGGGTCCATTTTTATGAGAACACCGATATAGATAGACCACTAGGGCCTTCTACAAAGGGTGAATACCGATAACGACGGCCTGTCGGGGGTTCAGTGTTGGTGAAAGTGAAGCACAAACAATGTGCCGGCAAAAGTCGTGACAATCACGCGTTCCCAGCTGATCACCTATCAGAACGTATATGATCGTACGAAGACGATTGTGCGTAAACATCAAGCCTTAAGTAGCTGTTGCGGTTCTCCGTTCCATTTTAGGTAGGAGGGACTATCCGTTGCCTATTGTCAAAGAAAATTAAAAACCAAGTGAGAGAAACGTTTGTTTCGCAGCCGTGTCTAGGAAGGATTTTTTACTGCAGGTGGCGTTCGTGATCGATGTTTTAGTTGGACATTTGAAACACCAAAACGCGAACGTTTGAACGGCCTTCCACCGTGTTCATTTAGACGCAGTGCAGCAAATAATTCAACTACTAGTGTTTTCGGGCAAGAGGAATCAAATTGCCTAAGATCCATTTATCTGAAGAAAGCTTCGATGTAGGGAGGACTAAGCTGTTTATGAGTTCTCGATTCACCATGAACTTCCCAAATGGCAATTAACATAGTGGCCACTGCTTTCCCAGGATGCAGTACATGATCAAAAACACTCTTAGGTAGTTGGGAACGGCCAACGTTTTAGTGTCAATTACATATTTGTTGTCCGGCTTCGCGTCACAACGATAGAAATTCTGCAATTTAATGAGCAAATCACTTAGCTTTCAGGATTCATAAACTACCGATCAGTGGTAAAGGTTTCTGGTTACTAAAGACTTAACATCACTCAGGGCTGATAGCAGCTGTTACATTCCCATAAACTTTTTAGTCAGTTCCTTTCGAAAGAAGCATTGCATTCGACTTTGCTTCTTGTTAGAGCTCGTCAATAGTGCATATCCATGTCATGGTTTGCATTAGAACTCAGACTACCCTTTCATCGGGCATTGACATTCCAGTCGTCCTAATAGATCGGCACGACGGGGAAATAAAGACTGTCAAACTTCTGATATGTCTTACTCTTCGGAGAATGTAGAATGTGCGATATTTAAGGGTTTAAACCTGTTAAACGTAGTTCAAGTGATATAATACGCAGCAAAGCATAAGTACGGACTAACTAAATATCGAGTTGCATTTAGAAGCACCGGAGTAAATACAAACCATTGAAATTATCACTCCATGAACCACGTTGCAGATTACTCAGCATGTGACCTCCTCAAACTCGGTATCAGGTTCCCCTAATCTCTCGTAGTGTTCATGGAGTTGATTTGTGAAACGCTCGAATCACCGTTTACTCAATGACCTGGCTGAGTGAATGTTTCGAAATTCGAAACACAGTACCTTATTCAAAGAACCTTTTTGTGTCACTCTTAATCCCTTTGTATCGTTCATCAAGATGAGGACCGTACAACAAAGACGTACACACTTGCGTGTTTACGACATGGGAATACCTTACTGCCCTAGCGAAGGGTTGAAAAGCAGCAAACGACACTACACTACGTTTAGATAAACTTTTCAAGACCTGAAACAGAACGGGACATCTGCAAAAATGACAATAGATCGTGGCACATCACTAACATATTTCAATGGGAGTCACTGAAAGCATAACTAACCAGCCTCATTGTTCGTCCTAAAGACCGATATCAACTCGTGCAAATAAATCCTTGTATTAAAGACAGCCTGTCACACATTTTGGAGCTCGAAACAAGGTTGTCATTGCCACAGTATTACCCAAAACAGTTAACTCACCTCATCGTCTGACTTCGATGCATCAGAGCCACTGCAAAGTTTCATTCGCATACTATACTGACAATCGTTTGACAGGTCTCCGCCAGTATTAGCTCTGTGTAGCGACAGACTCAGCGGTATTTGAAAAACTGGCCGGTTATTAACCGATTCTTTTTCGTCCATACAAAGTTGATTACACACCGAAGACTTCGGGTTTTTGGAATCTGAAGGCGCGACAGTTACAAAAAGGTTAAGGCAGTGCGCAACCAGAAACTGGTTAAATTTGTCGCGGGAAATGTGCATTACGTGCCGATCTCGGTCACCTCCTAATTGATTATTATGTTACCTTACTTGATAATAATCAGTAGTATAAACATGCGCATCGTAAACATGACAGGCGAAATTTGCTTAGGATGGCTGAGAGAAAACAAATCAGCCAGCGCAAGTGAACAAGATTTTATGGTAAAGAAAAAGAAAAAAGGGAGCATTAAAAGGCAGCTCTCTAGTTTCATACATTGTATAACATCTCATTGTGCCCCTTCTGTTTCAAAGCCCTCCCAACGGAGAGAGAGAAAGTTGATACTTTCAAATGAAGTTCTCGTGGCAAGCCAAACTTGTACAAGGCCAGTTAAAAATTGATTACATTCACCGTCCCTTTAACAGGTCAGTATACACAAAAAAACATATATACCACTAGTCAAACGAATTCGAGTAATGTGAGTGAAAGGTTTGTTTATGGCAGTATACAGTTAGCTAAACAACGCGGAGACAATCACAATTCGTAAAAATTGGGTAAATCAGACTCAGGTAAATGAGTTCGTCACGTGGAAAGGGGTCGGAATCATCACACTGCGAGTAGGGGTGATATGAGAGAACTGGATTACACACCAAACGGTCGATATCCATAATATTCCTAAGATAGAACCCGCTGATTAGTACTGTTTTAGTAAGCACATGGAATCCGATACCTTCATTACTTTTATCGAGTCTTAAATACTGACGAAATGATTAATATAAACCACTTACTATAATGTGAATTTGATCCGAAATCGTTTCTGTTAGCTATCACCACATCATCACCTGCATTATTATTATTATTATTATTATTATTATTATTATTATTAACACCTCGATGACAGATAACGTACTTTAACGACAGTTGCTTCAAATTACTTGTGTAAAGTGCGCTCCTCAAGAAGATACCTTTTTAGAAGAGTAACGCCATACTCAAGAAACAATTTCATAACACAAAAATGTCTTGTACAAAACCTAAGTAACAAAACTTCTCGAACAATATAAAAAAACACTTCTTTTGAGCGTTGAGTGAGCCCAGCTCTCCATAAAGAATTAGTACGGTGGTTATCTTTGGTCGAGTTCAACTTACTCATTACGGTATATGAATCTGTTTGGGAGTGATGTTTACACATTGCTCTGTCAAGCAAAAACCTAATCAGTACGAAACAAAATCTTGGTCTATGGCTGGAGTAGCAACAGACGAATTTTCCGTGCAAGATTAAACCATCGCTCAGTAAAATTAATAAGTACATGTGCAAACGGTATCCTTCATGCGTGACTATTGACAACCGTTTGTACGCAATGAACATTAGTGACATTTATTTAGATGTGATCTAAGATTATTGTCTCAAGTGATGCAGTTACCTTTCCGCAGAAAAAAAGACAGAAGAAATCAACGCCTGACCAATTTCTGGGGCTACTTAAACCAACAAAGCAAGTTGTCTAACATGTGACCTTCTCCCACATATTGACGTTAAAAAACTAAGTTTTGGTCCCAGATTACATAGTGGTCACAGTGCTGTTTCTTTAGTAAGGAGTTCGTGAGTCTACCGAGGCTCACACCTAGACCTCGGAAGTCCGGTTGCAACTCCGCTTGCGTATAAACATGCTGATGAATGGCCCAGTGTTGGATGATGTAACATCGGTCAGGAAGTTGTTTACCTTTGTATATCAGTCTGAATGGCTTGTGTATATTACTACTGTTTACGTCAGGTAAGTCTGTCGACAGGGTGCGGTGGTTGTATAACCGTTGCAACAAGCGGCTAGAAAGAGGGTCATCGGGTAATGTGCTCCCTTTTAAAGGGTCCATAAAACTAAAAGAACAGGCTAGGAACAATCATAATGAAATTCCAGCATCAATATGGAGCACATGCGTATCTTAATGACTCTAACAGAGCCATTTCCTTATCTACTTTGTCGACCTCACTCAGATCGGATTCCATGAAATTAACACACTTTCCTTCGCAAGAAATACCTCCACGGAATAATCATTTTTACCTGCTCCAGAGGATGTTTACTCTCGAGCAGGATGACTGTCACCAAAAAATTGGGACTGTTCAGGCAAAATTCTTTTCATCACAGTAACAGTGACACTTTGCATGACAAAGGAAATTAGACTATTCAGAAAGTGTGGACCATGAAATGATTACCTGGTTTCGGCCTTTTTCATCATGATTATTAGGTCTAACAACTGAAGGTCGGAACAGATCTTATTGGTACAGAGAAGAGTCCAGGAAATTTACACCCACGTAAGCTTAGAGTCGCTTTTAACCGTTTTTGTACACAAACGCGTTTGGTAGTCATCAATAATAATCCCTTCAACGAACCTCTATCATAGGTGAGAATGCACAAAATGACTGAATCAATCCAAAACCTGTCTTTTGAATTCATTTTTTGGACATACTGAGGAGTAAATTTTTTGAATGGAAGTGATTAAAACATGAGAAGCGTCTGAATAATTGCATGACATTACCACAAACAATTGTTCGTTATAATCCTGACCAAACTCAGGGTAAATTGTAGATACCAAGCCGGACAGGTGATTCACTCAATCAATAGTATAAGTTGGGGGATTTGGATCAGTTCATGTTGAACACCACCAACACTTGATGGTAGTCTTCGCATTCAGATAAGCCTTCTGGTTAACCCGCCTTGAGAGAAAGCACCACGCTTGAGTTTTGCTCTTAGCAGAACTCATCAGTAGTGCATATCCTTGTCTGAATTCAAATCATGCTCAGTTGGTCCGATGATGAGAGTAACTTCAGCCGAACTGAGAAGTCTTGATCACAGGGTAATCGAGTTGATAGAACATAGCAGTTCTGTTCATTCTCCTTTTGAAATGATCGAGCAAGTTCAACACCATTCATACAAGGTTGTGGTTGAGCGTTTTGATTTGATTATTCTGTCGTACCTAATGTGGGGTTACTGGCGTTGTAGTTAACACAGGAGTCTCGCAAGCACAAGGATGCGAATTTCGATCCAGACGAGGACACGCACTACTGTAATAAGAGCGAAACTCGAGTTCAGTGCTTCCTTACGAACTGGGCTAGCCAAGAGATGTACCTGAATGCGAAGGCTGAGATCAAGTGTGGGTGGTGTTCAGTTTGAGATTTACTGGATTGTTGGAAAAGTCCCATAGCTATCATCCTTACGTTAACCGGTGTGTTCCTTACTGTCGTCCATCCTACTGGTGCTGTAAACCGAGAACAAAAAACACATTCTCACATAACACTGATACAAGGAGACCAAGGTTGCCAGTGCCAAGTTCATGTACGAAAAACACCATTTTATTCCAGAGTGCACCCCAAAGTTTTTTGTATTTCCCCCACCCCATCCCCCTCCGAGTACTTCCATACTCAAACACGTGCTTCTGCCTGACAACTGAGTGATAGTGTGAGCAGTACGGTGTGATTGTTCACCCTCACTACATTGGCTGTTGAACCTACCCTATGGGCAGTGAGGCAATTGTTAGACCACTTTATACGTACCATTTCGATAATTTTTCTCGCCATGATGATAACCGAAAATTCTTTTCACATTTGCCCGCACCACATCTATGACCTCTCAGTGTTCTGCTGTCAGTAAGCACACTGCACACCTGAATCCGAGGATAGCTACTTAACTAAGGTAATGATTCCATCCTATCCACTGAAGTACTCCGTCAACAGTTTACTGATGTCAAGACACCATCTTTATGAGAGACGGAAGTACTATGTAATAGTGCTGCTCAAAGTCCAATAGGCTAACATTGACAGTACTCGAGTTATCATCGGTTTGACAATTCAAACTAGAGTGTTAAGGCGCTCACCAGACCTAGTATCACCCTTCAGTTAAGGTAAGAATATTCGGCGGTCCAGCATAGACCTTGTCGATGAAAGGTATTCCTAAACATAGATCATTCTGGTCATTTTATTCTATTTCTCCATGCGTTATAAACAAAGCCGCAGGACTGTTATATCATCTGTGCCACTATATCAAATAAACCAGGAAAGGGCATTTTGGTCAGTGTACTCACTGAAAATTGAAGTAGCCGCTGAAAATATTTCTAAGACGGCAGTCATCAGTTCATTCGGTTTAATCGAATTCTCATGTGTGCTATTTAGTTCTAGAAGTTCTGCGCAAATGTTTCATTTTCCCATTAATGAAGTCAAAGAGTTCTTGGACCTCGTCCGGCTTTTTATCGATGATCCGTTAATGGCAAGTACCTCTATTGCGCGGTACAAGATCTATCTGTAACAGCCCTTCGAATAACCTTCAGCACACGGCGTCACTGTTAGTTTGGGCAAATGTGTTGTTGATTAGCCACCATTCGAGTTCATAGAACGTCACGTCAATCACAATGGCATTTGACCGCTGACCGATGGACTACAAGTCAGTCGCACTGTCCCATGTCTCATGATGCTTGTCATTGTCTGTATTTTTAAAGGCACAGCTAACTAATACCGACGATTTACTTTATATTGTACCAGGTCGAATCGTCCCCAAGTGACTCACTCTGTGGTCCTACCGACAGCAACGCCGAGACGTCAATAGCAAATATTGATTCCTTTGTTTGTGTAAAGGGAAAAATTACTGTCACAGTAATGCCGCATCATTTCGAAGCCAGCGTTATTCTCAGAATAGCTGTGGACGCCCCCCAGAAAGTTGCCAGCATCGCACACCAACCATTTGTTGATTATTGCTAAGAACTACTCACGTTTACTGCCCACGAAAACCAAATACTGTACGTTCAATCGTTTGTCACTTCCCATACGTGCTCGAAGATCGCCATTTTGTGATTTCCACTAATCACATACCATTGTTAGATGTCTTTAGCAGTGGTTCTAATCTTTGTTTACCCAGTAAGGTGCGCTACTTCGACCACATATCTAAATTCTCAAAGGACGTACGTCATGTCTCCGGCAGCGGCAACGTTGTGGCTGATACGATCACTTGTTGGCTACGACGCCATTTGAGCTGTCGCCACGACAGGTGCATTACCTATGGAAACTGCTTCAGACGCATCTTGCTAGCAATTATCATTGAGCCTCATGGGTCTGCCATTGCCACTGATGCCCTGACATGACTTTGTATGACGCTCCAGTTCACTTATGTCGCTGGACTTTCGACCCTAGGCGTTTGATGTACTATACATTCAAACGACATTCAAGCTACATATTCAAACACATCCATCGCCGGCAGGTAAGTTTAACTCGGCCTGAAAGGGACCTTTGTACCTGGGTACGACCTTGCTTAGCTTGTCAATAAGATAAGATCGACCGTCATGTGTCAGCCCAGCTTGTAAATACTCATCTACTGCCGTCCGACTTGCACAAGTGTATATAAATATTGTACGTCATGATATGGTCTATATCTCAACGATGATAAGTCGTCCCACACTGTGGTCAAACACCGTCCTTATACTTGAAACCCGTTTTGAAACCGTTACGCGGGCCTTTTTGAGTGGTGAAAAGCATCACATGGCTGCCGAACAGCAGGAACAACCGATTACGGTTCCCGGCTTGAAAGTGTTTGCTTTGCGGAAGCGTTAGGCTTGCATGGATACCACTGTATGTACGCCATTGCAAACCACCCGGCTGCAGACGGAATGGTCAGGCGCTTTTGTTAACAACTAAAAATAAACCTCGCCGCTGTCGATGTAATATGTTAAACTGAAACCTTACCAATGATTCTGATTTTTAACCACCCCAATCCTGCATGTGTTTAGCGCTGTAATTCTTTAGAGTCAGCCGTTGGGCATTCTTGGGGATTAATTCTCTTTTGCCGCAGAAAACGGCCGATACGATGCTTTAAACGCTAAGCAGCTCGTCATACACATGTCGTCTTTGTATAGAAGAAACTTGAGAACAAAGTCTAAATGTGTTTGTTCCAAAAAGAACTTCATGTCATGGTTAGTATCGGGTAGTTTAGATCGGTGTACATCGAGATGACTGAGGACTCCTTTAATGCTATTTTGAGATCCATAGCCAAACCGCTAACTTGTTCTATAGCCCCTGCCTTCAGTATATCGCAACAAACAGATGAAATTGCCTTGCCGCATACTCCAGAACCTACTACAACACGTATGGGTTGTAAGGTGCACTGGCTAGAATTTCTCACAGAACTACTACAGAACTACTTCGTTTTTTTGTTTTTCCGTCTCAGAAACAAGTAAAAACATCAAACGACGGCGAAAGGTTTGAAAAGTAAAAAATGTGCTGTTCGTTTCGTGCTGTCACTTAACTGAATCCTGTCGAGCGATTTTGCTATTATTTTGTGAAAAACGTAACGAGCTACACGCTTACTTTATAGCTGACTGACATCGTCAGTTCTGCCCTTCGACTGTTCACTGTCCACTGTACAAAAGACTCTTTTTAATTTATATAAGCAAGAGAAAACATCGGCCAGTTTTCATAAGATGTAATTTATCAATGTTGGCTCTTTGTCTATGAACGCCTCACTTACAGAAACAGTTGATTTTGTGTGTGATTTTATTTTCAGCCAGAAGTTATCATTGTGTCACTCTTATGTATCACAGGAAACCTATTCTTTTTTGCACGCTGAATAACGGCTGTAATTTTAAAAGATCGTCCCACAAGCAGATTCATGATGTGGCTGTGTGTGGTTTACTAGACCATACGCTGGTGGATGTGTTTTTAGGTATGACTGTTATTTAAGACAATAAGTCCCTTTGATCCAGCTCAACAATAACGACAGAAGACCCACACAGTGAGACGACATCGTCTCGTTTGATCTGTTCAGTCCAGAAGGTAAAACACTAGAGTAAACAAGACATGCGGATAGCAACAAAAGTAGAATACCAACGGTCAACAATTGGGATATACACGAAACAACGACTGTTATCAGTTCCATGGCATACAAACTGTATGAGTCGAAAGTTTGTGCACATACAGGATCGGACGGCGAATATTGAATTACGCTGCTTGAGAGTAAACCGAAATTCTACCTCATCATCATCATCATCATGACAGCCATGAGCCTGACCAAAAGGTACTGTGGCTTGGGCCGCCGCTCACCTCAACATGGAAACAGGTCACGTCGTTGACTGCGATAACTCTTCTCAAGTGTTCTTGCGCAACCGGAGTAATAAACTGCCTGCATCCTCCAAGGCAATGTTAATCGGTACTTCTCGTCCGATCTTTTGCTTGTACAAACTTTTGACTTGTGCAGTTTTTCTGTTATAGAACAGATGAAATCGTTGTTTCGTGTACACCTTCTGTCTGTATTGTTGTTGATATTTGCATGTTCTGCACATTCCAGTGTTTCACGTTTGTGACTAAAGAGAGTGAACGAAACGTTAACATCACGTGAAATATGACTGCTAATGTCGACAAAAGCTCGTATCACCAATATTGTTAGGGGGTTCAATGTTTTCCCGTCTAAAACCGCCTCCGTCCTCGAACAAAAGAACGATTCATTCAACTGTAATTAGCAGAACTGTTCAGAATGGTCGAGAAGTGGCCTTGGCCAGTTTTTTACCCGTCCGATGTCTTATTCCGCTATACTCATTAGCGACCCTAGCTACTTTTTTTCCCGGTAACTGTCTTTCTTTCTTATGATTCGGAAATGTTTTTTGGCCAATACGCACCATATAAGTATTTTGTATTTTTCGCCTTTGTCGCATACGTTTTGGGGCGGAACAAAGCTGCTTTTTGCACGCATCTTTTGGTTTGTCTTGAGAGCTAATCACGGGATAGTTGCGGTATTCCCTGGACCGAGATTTTCCGTGTTAATTATTACCGGAAGGAGAATCTGATTTTTATCAAGTGCAATACTATATCGAGAACTAACCGGCGTGTCGTTTTGAGGGCTTATAACAAATTTGTGAATATTCTGTGGTGAACAAGTGAGGGTCAGACCGACATTCGTTTAATAAATACTTAGAACATCTCCCATGAAAGGTGGTTTCAACAGACAGTGAGCCAAAACAACGGGTCGGGATTGGAAAACAAACTGTACGTATTCAGCATTGTCTGGAAATGTGGCAAGTATTTAGCTTTATCTTAGTCTGGGTTCAACTACTCAAACCAAAAGAGTGAGGAAAGGCGTGGAATTGGCTTATATCCACTCAGTGGTATTCAGTGACATTCAACGTGAAAAGCGCATGGAAACTTTGAGCATACTAAACCACAGCCAGAAAGGTAAAAGCGGGACGACCTTCACGAGTAGAATAAGAAATGAGTGGTAACAGCGTACAACTATCCACTACAATCAGTTAGCTGCTACCCGTAGGTTAAGTGAACGTTGAGAAATCACAAAATGAGAAAATACAGCTTTCTGCAGCATTGTCATTTGTCTCTTTCTAAGTGGCGGTTATATCACCTGATGTTGATAGTCAACCTTTTTCTCTAGTCTTCTGAGTTCAAGCAAGTGTTGTAAGAAAAAAAACAGTTCCTGTCCTGTCAGCGCAGCAGTAAGCAAATCGTACATTCTATACTTTTATCTAAGAATCTAAGGGGGGTGCGTTAGCTTGCCTTCACAATGTCACCTGCGAGAACACAACAGGAAAAACGTCAGATATTGTTAGCGATCTGGCTCGTCTTCATTATAAGTGTCCTAAACGTGGTATTCCTTGAAGATTTTACATTACCATCCCATCAAACATTCTCAAACCACAACCAGCAAGTATTCCTAAGCATATCGTACCTTGCCGATTCTCCAGCTTATGCATTTGTAATTGTAAAACTGTGGTATCCCAAGTAGTATCCTGTAGAAACATTCTTAGTTTAACACGCTTTTCGTATAAATACTGATGCTTAGAGCATGCATCCGTAGCACGGTTTGAAAGACGACTGATACATTAATAAAATACTGCCCAAACTGCCTTCGGGCCCCTTCAGGCTTTGCGCGAACCAACACATTCGGTGCACAAGTACCTAAACAAAAGTCACAAATAAATGAATAAATTTCGATAACGCTGTTTTACGCTAAGTATGACTTGTCAGTAAGTATGTTATGTTTCACTTCCTGTCTACCTCCATTTCAGTGTTAAGTCAGTGAGGTGAGCGGAATATCAACTGGCAACTGGAGTTCCTAGTAGAAGAAGAAATGAAATGAAGTTGGTATGTGTACTGATGGAACAGCACAGGTTGCGTCTTAGAAAGTTTTTGGTCTGCACGATGTCTGCACCAAGTCACATTCTGTAAACTCGTAGAGTGTTTCTTATTTTCAACAACTAGCAATACTTCACTTTCATACAGCAACGCTTTTGCACGACGTTTCGCTTGATGTTCAGATTTTAAAAAATAGATTTTGTAAAGTAATACAACACTAGTACAGGCCGGTCTGTGCTCCTCTCTATTAGCCCTGTAGCTTGACGATATTACACGCAAACTTCACCTTCGTTTTAAGCTCCGTCATGTTATAAACATTATCGGGGTTTCGTTCGCGCTGCAGTAGCCCAAAACAATTTCACAATACCCTTACTTCTCGCAGAGTTTTTGCAAAACTACTCGCAGTTTGGTTCAACTATTTTAGTATTGCGTAGCATTATTCAAGCCTTAGAAGCACTACAGGTATAGTGGCCAGTGATTGTGTAGCTTCTCTAAGGATCCCGGCTGCAACCGTGTTTTCTTACATGCTTGTTCTGTCATCATCATCATCATCATCATCACAGCCATGAGCCTGACCAAAAGGTACTGTGGCTCGGGCCGCCGCTCACCTCAACAGTGACGTGGAATATCCTAGAAGAAAAAGTTACTAAGAAGGTTGAGAATTAATAAAAGACTAGCCGGAAGAACTAGAAATGGTATGGATACAGGTACGCCATTGACTGCGACACAACGCCATCTCGGATAACGTCTCTAACCAGCGGTTTGGGTGATCACGGGGACCCCATCCAGGCAGGCGACACCTACCCACTTTGCTCAATGGAGCAGTCAAGGTCTTCAAATTTCGTGACCACGTTGTTGCTTGACCACCACGCGGTTTTACCCAATTGTTGGTGGTCTCAGTATATAACGGTAAACGCACAGCTGGCATACGGATGACATGACCCAACCATCTCAGGCTGTGCAACGTAATTAGTTGACCAATTGATCGCGCATCCCGAGCGTTCCGGAATACGCGCCGGAGAACGGCCACATTGCTCACGCAATCAGTCCACTTAATATGGACCAACTAGCGGAGACAACGATGGTCAAACACAGCAAGTTTGTTGATATCTTCTTTGCGAACAGGCCACGTTTCCGAACCATAAAGCAAAATGGAACGCACACAGGCATTATATACCCTTCCTTTCAGTGACAGCCGGACGTCTTTTCGACGCCACAGATGATGCAGTTTGGCAAAAGCAACTCGTGCCTTTGCTATCCTCGCTGATATCTCATCAGCAATATTACAGGCTGACGAGATAGTGCTACCCAAATATGTGAAACTGTTCACAGTCTCAAGCGGATTACCTGCAATATGTTTGATTCTGTGTGTATGTCTGTTACAGGAGGCCTGATACGAACCCGGTGTTATTTTCTTCAGCCGTGCAACTAATCTCACGCAACGAATGCTTGCTCTTCCCCTGACAACCCTTCTACTATTCCTCAAGGTCGTTTAATCTTGATCTTTTCACGCGTTGTTTAACGCATCCGGAGGCCCCACGCGCCTCTTACTTGACGCGCTTTTGTGTACCATCGGGTGTACTGCAGTCCACACGACGATCCTTTTCTTTCTTCACTTGGTTGCCACCGTTGGTCCCAGACTAGGCTAAAATTAACTACTCATCACATTTTCAAACATTGCTGAAAATATACGGTTTGTTTTCAAACCATGCAGCGTTTTTTTCAGTTCGATGACCGTTGGGACTACGTTCCGACTTCTTTTCAGTAAAGACATTCAAACTGTTAGTGGACGAGAGTCGAGCGCATGCCCACTTGTCCACTACGTAGTAGTATTACGTACGTAGTAGCAATCAAATAATTGGACACACGAGTTACACACACAACATCTACTAGTCTACTAATTTGATGAGCTGAGAATTGTTTGAAAATTGTTTGAAAATGACGCATGAAGTTAGATCACTCACCACTGTCAGAGCTGGATGAGTCCATGGGAAACGATATGTTGTGAACCGTTCTCAAAATATCACTATCCTTGGGATGACTGAAGTACACTTCTTTCGGAATAGGATACTGACCCAGTTTCCTGTATTTCCCTGAACAAATGTTTTCACGTGAAACCAACGGCGAGTAGTTTAAATCCGAGACAAAAAGACTCCGAAGGAGTAATGAAGAGCAGATTTGTATCCGTGATAAGCAAACAAATTTACGTTTGTTGTGAACGGATATGATCTCTGGAATATTAAGTTTTATGAATGTCCAACCGGATAGGTTTTGCACGTTGTGGTTGTTTTTGTATGAGGTGGAGTACGGCACAACGAGTGGGAGATGCAATGAAAGATTTGTTACTTTAATAGTACTGAAAACATTAGAAAGTGTGATTCGCAAATCAAGATTGTCAAGCGTTTTAACGTCCAACTGTAGTATGAAACCTTTGTCCGTAATAGGACGCAAAAGAAAATAAATAAAACTGTGTCCCAAGCCCAAAATTTCCTCCGGATAAGATGGTAGAATGATCGAATTTGAGCCTGTTACTGTTCCCTCAATGCGGAGAACTCTAGCATTGATATCATTAGCCTAAGTAAGAAAAAAACGATTAAAACCAAGCAGCTCACAGTGATATAACCGATGGGTGGCCCAACCCCTTGTTTTTTCCATTTTTCAAGAGGATACAATTTCAACAAGTCACAAAATGGCTTACAAGAAGTGGCAAAATTTTGGGTTCTACTCCTGCCCCGTACGAACTTTGTGGAAAGTCGGTATCCTTTCATACAAAAATTTCTGAAAATTTAATGATATGAAAGTTTTATCCCGGGTATGAAAGGATACCGCTTCCCACCCGTGTGAGTGGGGACCTCGTGCGCTCAAGGTTATTGAACCTCAGAAGTCAGTTCACGATGTCTCCGAATTAACCAATTAAATAGACGACAAATCAAGCCAATGAAATTGAGGTGTATAACCATAATTGGCACAAGTGACTTAGGCCGATATGGTGTTTCAAGGCCGAAACGAGTTGGAAACAGCCATTTAAGCGCGGAAAGAGATTTTGTTCAGTTCAGTTCAGTTCAG
>LUCH01003068.1:52810-68556 GCA_013368495.1 Paragonimus heterotremus | reverse complement strand
CTCCCTTGTTTTTTCACCGGCCGTAGACGAGAGCTGTGTGGCAGGAGGAAATTGGACCACTCATGCTCGTGTCAACGGTTCCGGTTAACTGAAACACTGCAACATTGTCAAAGTCAACACTCTGGTTGTCTTCTAGGGGGGAGCTCTGTAGCGACCTTATTCGTTATTGTCAATGATGTTAGAGCTGCGAGTGCCATTCATACTCTTTCTGTTTCCTACTTTTGTATATATTTAAACATTTGTTTGAACGAGTAGAGATACCGGCGAGTCCCCCGCGCACTCGAACGTACGACCCAGCTGCGTGCACGCTTGTCGCTCCGCTCCGTTATCGCCTCGTATTCGTATCAGTTTATTCTCGCGTTGATTTCGCAAGTCAACAGTATACTCTTCGTCTACTTGCTATATTGTTCACAACCGGTTATCGTCTGTTCACTCGATCCTACACATGCGTAACCATAAAACAGTTTGCCGCTCAACCAATAGTGATCTCGGAACATAAACGCCAAACAACACAATACACGCAGGAAGTACCAGCAGCGAAAACGGAGACGAGGCAACCAGCTTACCACCAACCAACTAAACGGTTTTCAAGGTGGCGCCGGCAGGCCGCTGCGGACATCATTTAGGAAAATTTCGCACCGAGAAGTTGACTAACAAAGAAAGGAAATGTGGTACACTCTCTGAAAATTCTGGTTACAGCCTAACTATGGTGATTAGGCTGAGTCTGATGAGCTTAATACACCACACTGGGAACAGGGGTAAGTTTCAGTGTAATTTCCCCCACAAATTAGCCACGGATAAGGCAATTTTTGATGGCTGGGTTATGTCATCAAAATAACGCTTGTACAGTTTGTACTTTATTACGATGTGATCGAATGCAGTAATATCTAATCTGACCGTAAATATATCTACAATTAGCGAACCCATCGATACACCATCTTTCTGCCTGTGTAACTCTCCATAGCTGAAAAACAATAATAGCTACTTCAATTTCTTTCCTGTTATTCCGACATAAGTTCGACTGTTCTTGATATAGACATAGAGCTAATCAGTAGTTTCTCCGCCAGCACACTTGGGGATAAATGAAGTTAAATCCTTAATTCGGTCTAATAGACCAATCCGGAGATCACTTGAGGATTTGGGATACATCACCTAACGCACTAATTTTCAGTTTGATCCCTTTCCCGTACCCTAATTTTGCCCTAAATTGACCCGAAACGACGTACTCCCCCTCTAAATCAATCCGAAACGACGTAATTTACCCGTACATTAACCCGAGACAACTTGATGCAAAATAAACGGCCCCGAAACAACGTATGCACTTCACCTTGCAGGTATTACTCAAACGTCGTATACCGTTCTGATTCTATGATACTCTGAGTGGGAAGCAGACCCATCGGAACTGAGTAGGGGGAGTTTAGTGCAATAAATGAAATATAAAGAAAGGGTTCTTCTCACTTGCATCTCATTCTTCTGTATGTGATTCTGTTTTCCGGAAAAAATGAACCAAGCGAACGTGGCTGAAATATAGGAAAAGTGTATGCAAATAAGAAGTAATTCTTAAACTTACGTTCTCATGCTACATGAGAACACAATTGATTAAGACCTATTGTAGCGACTATAACAAATGATATTTTTGATAGTCGCAATCACTTGTACATTTTTGATGATTTTGGCTTTTTGCCCACTTTTGTTTTGGTCAAGCTATTCCACTTGTAATATCCGTCCCGGGGCTACAATGACAACTCGCTCCGTGCCCCGCTAGCTTTCTGTACACTTTACTTTCCACGGTCGATACCAATACACGAGGGTCAACGCGCTTAGTCCTTGCTTTTCATTGTCGATTGGTTTTCGATAGTGACCATAGACTGGGTAGTAATCTGTTGGACCAGTTCCAACACTATGGTTTGCACAACTTGACGGCCTTGAAAATCAGCTTCATGTGAAAACTCACGACAGATCCATAGGGGACACTCTAAGAAGGTGAGATTCATGAATATCCATGTCATGCCACTCTTATTGCTTCCAAACTCACCCTCATGTTACATGATAACAACTTTCATCGGATGCCTACCTCCATTGTTGTCCTTTGTTTTCCAAATCGATACCTTCCATCACGGTCACGGGTGTCGTGGGACCAACAGCATATCTACTTGTTTACTATATCTCGCCCAGTCTCCGGATTCATTTCTTGAGGTAGAACACATTCTTCGTTCGAAATATACTACATTACTGTTACATTCCAATAACCTTCTATTACTCGCCGTAAGATGGAGTCTTTGGACGCAATTTTATTTCTTTCTCCAGCAAAAGTCATCTCCACTGCCCGCTCTGATCCGATAGCTTCCCCCATACAACGGCGAAGCAATAGCCTTGCAGGTGAAGCACTCATTGTTTTCAGGTGATCCATCTAACGATGTTCAAATTATTAGCCGTAAACTTACCACAAATCTTCCAAACTGTTGTCTGGAAATTGGCCTCCCGTTCACGGAAGTTGGTTGCACGGTTTACGGTCACAGCATGTGCGCGGATGTCGCGCACAGCCTGACCATGAGCGTCCAAATCGGTGGAAAAGGCGGCGTTGCTGGAGACGTTCATTCAAAATGTCCACGTCTTTAACTAATTCCGCTTGCTTTATGGCCAATTCCTAGAACTTATGTATTATTTTGGGGGAACAGCTGGCTCGTTTTATGGTGAAGATGCTGCCAGATGTGACACGGCCGAAATGGTGGATCGCTCCAACGACGTTAATGTGAAAATAATGGGACGGATGTTTGTAAAAGAGGTGTTCCAACGAATGACCATACCACGTAGAATAGTTCAACAAAAATATGCACATTAATTGCTTTGCAAAGTCTTGATGAGTGACACTAAGGATGGGGTGACGTAAAATATAGTTAGCTGCAGACAAATCTAAAAGGTTGCTATACTTATCATCGTTCAAAATATTCCGCAAAGCTGTCGATCCGATATACAGTAGAAATTGTCGGCACTCCATAGCCTTCCACGTCTTGAAATATCAATCTGCGACACTTGCGAGGGAATTCACAAGATATGCTCTCCCGGCATTCCGAAATCTTTTCGTTTGCGCGTTGGAGAGTATGTGGGCCTATACGAACGTTTATGGAAACTGGCCTTGATGTCCAGTTATTAATCATACGACGGAGAACGTCCAGACACGCTGAATACATATAGTCAATGAGGAAACTGGAGAGCATATCGACGGAGAGCGAAAAAAACGCGGGCAGGGATGTAGAGCATGCGAAGCGAAACGATGCGTCAGTTCGAAGAGAACCAGTTTGTGGCGTGAATGTGGCTTTCCGTTCACAGTATACTCCTCGCTGATCGCACTTATCACAGCATGGCATGCACCGTGTCGATGTGCCGGTTCAAGTTACAAGCGAACCAGTGTATCACAGATTACTTCTTTTGAACAGACGGTAACGGGAATATTGTCAATAAGTATGCCATTGCATAGCACATCACGCAATTCTTGTATTACATCGAAAGATATATGCTGACGTCTTCCGTTTTGCTGTTCCCTCCATACACACCAACTACAAACGATGCGGCTGCGATCGGCTGATTCAGGCCACAGAGCACAGACCATATTGTGAACTCCCTTGCATTCGTTGGTGATAAACCATCCACATTCAACTGAATTCCAACTGAATTCACATGGTGTAGACGCCAGGTTACAGTAGACCTGACATTGCCCATAACCAACCTTAAATGATCATCTTCAGCCGGATAAACGACACATATGGGCAAACTTCTCGGCGTTGACAACAACGTTCGCACATCACTGGGTCACTCCGGTATTCTTTCTCTCAAGAGGAGTAAAAGTCGTGTCACCTGCACTTTAGGAGTGCTGCTGGAATTTGCCTAGTTCTAGAGGCGGTCGACAAACCTAACGTTAGGAAGATCATCTTCCGGATCCTGCACATCAGTTCCTGTTAATTTTTCCGGTATATGCGAAATCGATCGTTTTATGATTATCGCAGTTTAAACTGCCTTCAGATAGCGGCTGTGATATATGTCCGCGTACGGACGCCATAGTGGGTGCAGAACTTTGGTAGACATCCACATTTTCCAAGGATTCTTGCACATTATGATTAAATTTAGCAAGTGAACGTTGCACATTTCGATAAATGGTGGAACGATCAACTAACACTTAAGAAAACCACTAAGGCTGTAATAAATAAATTAGTGTCTCTTGCTTCAGCATTATGATGGTGGTGATCAGTCATAATCACAAATTTGGCAAACCTCACAAGCAGTATGCACGGCCAGCAGGGAGTAAATTTAAACACAGCGCTCGTGAATAGTCGAAGCGGTTAGAGTTCGGCTGAACAGGTAACTAGTTTACACGTACAACAAATACTTCCTCAGTTTTCATGCAATTCCTTTGTGTTATGTATTTCATGTATTATATAAACAACAAGTTGTCGTTCCCGATATTCGCTGGATCGATTGAGTCTGCAAAGTCGAAGGTTTCCTCTGGACTAAAAAGAGTCAGTCATGATTCTATCGGTCCTAATGGTTACCAGCCATTGAAATGAAGCGTGATATGACAAATTGTGTATGTCTATGATCTGTCTTAACTACACTCCGTCCTTATGAAAATTTGGAAAACTGTACAAACGTATAATGTCCGTTCCCACAGATCCGATATGTTCAGATGTTCGAACATAGATAACATCTGCTCGTTTCATTTGGCGCAGTAATTTGACTAAGCTTTATTCTCTATTGCTTTCATGTTGTCTCTGTCTTTTTCCATTTTCTGGAACTTCCATTTGTCTAAAGAAACCGACGAAATAACAGGATAACTAGCACTGAGTTTACAGAATTCATCGATTCGGATAGGATCAACCACACTACAATAACACCTGATTATCCCGCTACAAACGATCTGACTCAGTTTGTCATACTGGCAACGGAGAATATGTTGGATAAACAGCCTAGTATCCTCTTGCACAAGCGCCTGGATCGAGCTGCATTTGCTTATCGGAATCCTATCAACAAAGCCACTGGTAGTAGTCCTGCGGATGGATTGGCTGGATTTACCCCGCGATGGTCCTCAAACAAAGTTACTCGTTAAACAGCAACTAATAAAAGACCACATCGACGTGCGTACAGACATGTGTTTGATTCTGATACCGTCCTCGTGCGTTTATCTACTGAGAATACATTGTAAATCACTAATATCACTTGTTGACGATCGAGTTACGCAGACTGGAGTGGATGGTGGGCAGATGATGTGACGCCATCTGAATCACATTTACCCGCGTGTATCCAGCCCAGAATACGCTGAACCCCCGATAGATCTACTGCTGAAGCATGTCACGCATCAATGGATGAGACAGCTGCTCTTACCAGTTTACCTCTGCGCAGCTCTCACTGTCAGCGACATCAGATAGACTGTCTTCAGGGCGGTTAGCCTCACTTAGGGAAGGAGGGGATGATACATCCTTCAGTGACGCGCGTTCAATTGTTTCGCGTTTGGTGGATGCATTTCCATCGATCAACCGATAACCACTTGAACTGGCAACCTTAGTAGCCGCCGGGACTGGTCGTTCACACGTCTCTTGCCCATGCAGTGCGTACCTTCTTACATTGGATTGATTACTCTGTGTCTGGTTGTGTTGTTATTGCAATAAACCATACGATTGTTTTATGATCGTTCTGTTAGGCGGTTAACATAACGGTGCACACCATCTACTGGACATTATGGACATCCCTGTCCACTAAGGCCGTTGATCTGAAGCTGATTATTAGTGCAGTAAAACCACTGGTCTCTGGGTTGTCCATTGATTCGAGACCTATACGTGATAGCATAAGAGTGCGTTTTCAACGAACGCTTATCAATAGATCGTACATACAGGCTGAATTGCATAACTGTCTGAAAATATGCATAATTAGAACAGGCTTAGGGAGGGTGACAATTCGACTCTGAAATAACACCGATGGGCTGCCTGTTTTCACTTACCCAGCCACTGAGTTCATTCCTATTTCCAATCGCATTATTCGGTGTTTCACCGGTTGTTTAATTGTGGTTGGCTAATATAGTCGTCCAGTTCATTCAGATATATATGCCCTTGAAAGTGTCACAGAGACCAATGATATTCTAGGTGGTGGGATCCATACAGAATTGTTCGTGATTACGGTTTGTAAAAGATTTCATCACATCGGTTTAACTCATACAAATTAAATGGCGATTGACGCGCAGGCCGGTACGACCGAACTGTTTTCAGATCACGCGTAAAAAGATAACGGTCACCGAATTCAAAACAAGATTTGGTTGAAGATTCTACTGAATAAGCAATAAAATATGTAGAATAAACAGCTGAATATCTCAACTGTGCCAGTCAGAAAAAAACAGTGAACTCATAAAGTAAACATGTCACACAACTGCTGCAGGTTGAACAACGTAAATAAATAAAGCCACTTCACAAATGTCTCAGATAAATCAAACAGAATAACTAAGGTCCGTCCGGTGTGATTCATATCAACATGCAAGTGGTTTACACAACAACCTCTAGACAACTATGACAAAACACATGATTGAACATGATCACCGAGGTTGCAAGATCAAGAAGAAGTTATATACAGAGGAGTCAAACAGAAAAGTCGGAGGAATAAGAATGGCTCGAGGAAATTTTTCTAGTAAATTTTACAGGCAACGAGTTATTCCGGAATATTCTCGTCCTGTGGATGGCGTTGACTCCTTCTAGTTTCTCTGTTGTTTGGCTCCTTGTAACTTCTTGCAATGTACGGATTCTCATTCAAATATAACATAAATGGCTCCTACGCACCACAAACCCTTTGGAAAATGAAAGAGGTTTTTAAGCTCTCTCACCTTAGGCCCATGATCGACGGGCTACAAACGTGCAGAGGACAATAGCTACTCTCCACTATCTTCATCGCATACCTCCAATGTGGATGGAAACCTGGCAGCCCCATCGAACATCGGGGTCCCATCGTCGTCTCCGAACAGTGATGGGCGAACCGCGTGCGCTGCGCACTCATTTATGGTGCTTTCTGTAATCAGCTATGCAGTCATAATACTCTACAGAAAACACAGACGACGCACATCTCGCTGTGAAGTTTCCTGTTTGGTTTTCACACAGAGTACTGCGAAACCTGTCCGAAGCAAAGAAACGTTACCTAATCACGCCGATAAGCAGGCGGTTACCTGGAGTTAAATCCGTTGTTACTAGCACGACGTCGCCTATATAAAAGTTTTGTTCCCGACCTCCTCCACTTGTCAAGCTTGAAGTGTTGGATGATAATCGTTTACTCACCTTTTCTACAACGCCGACGTAAGGTGACTGGTCCGGTTCCATCGCGCAGTGTATCTTTCGTTAAGGGTTTCCTCAAGTCTGACTCCGACAGTGTCCCTAAGATGTAATAGGTCATTTGTTGACGGAATGGCTGAATCAGTTCCATCAGAAGTCAAAGACAGGATTGAGCGCTTAGCTGAGTATTCGTTTTATTTGAATCAATAACGTCAACCGAGTCTCAGCTTCAAACGCCTGCTCCAGGCAAACTGCTCTCGAGGATCATCATTGTAAGCAGGTAGCAGACTCGGCCTGTGAGACTAACACATGGTGATCTGAAATGCCACAATATATTTTCGTAATATCTTATCATTCAAATCTTTCTGGTCAAGCGTTCAAGTTCGACAATGAAGCACTTTTTGGCACTTACAAATTTTGAACCATTTTCTGAATAAACATCGGCCACTGTTTGTTTCTTCCGATAACCCAAATCAGTGGCATAATAACTCAGCTGGTGTTAGTAGGCTGTGATACCTCTGACTAAACTGCTCTACGGTTCAGGCACGTTAATATACAACCACATGTGGTATCATTTGTCCGACCTCTTTCGGTTCGAGTAAACCAAAATATTCCAAACCGACTTATCGGAAGCGGTGCCTACCAGGCTGTTATTTTACGTATAGGAGTGGAGCCATCAACTGTTCACCAGCTGCCCCAACCTGGCTTTGACGAATAACACACCAACCTATGTGATTTTTAATGGCCGCGGCACTGTGTGAGAATCAAAACCCTCCACTGATGGACGGAGGCACGTGAATGTTTCCGGCATGTGTTTGCATCAAATGAACGTACCGGTAAACAATGTGTCACATGAAGTGTTCCGGGTAATGAAATGGTAAATTTTGCTTCGAATTTCGGAACCAAAGTATGCAATTCTCCGTCCATCATCAATCACATAATGACGTAATGTGAGAAGACAGCTTAACTGAGCTATCTGTGAAGTGATTGCACTTATCGGCGCGAAACAGTGAAAGCTTAATTTCACATACAGCCTGGTTGTTTGCAACGTGTAAGCACCTCGATGTTGTATATTTGAATATAGACATGGCTGTTTCTAGTGGATAGGTCCCTTCCTGCAAAAAATAAACGCGGTGTTGTTCGCACGTTTTCTTATTACGAAATGGATTACGAGCTCAGGCGAACATACGCCCTCTAGCAGCTTTCGCAATCAGATGAACCAGTCTCTGTCGATTAGTATCAACGAAATCCTCATTATTTGGCAGCAAGGATTTTGTTTTCTACACTAAGTCATAGATTCCGGCTTACAGGAAGTACCTTCGGATAGTGGAGATCTCTCACTTGCAGTTTTTTCGGGATATATTTAAAGAAAGCTGTGTACCCCGTGAAACGTTTTGCTTGAATTAGTACCACCAACAAGTAATGTGTACCCACAAACGGGTTGTGGAAGCCACTATTCTAGTAGGAATTTCGGTCCACATAACGCATCCAAATATTGCATGGACTCAAATACCCAATGAATCATGAGCAAGGCTAATAACGAGATCAAAATGCGAACTATTCTCACGTGGTTCGTGAGACCGGTCGCCGGAAGGCTAATTCACATGGTGCAACGTTTTCACACATCGCACTTTTGGCAAATGAAGAGAAATACTGAATCACAAATGCACGGGTTCGTTTACGACTTTCCCCTGGCTCAATTCAACTACATACCAGTGAAGTGTCAGAAGATGCGTACAATACCAATGCCAACCGAACCGGTTAGCACATCGATTTTGTTCAAGAGGGTGCACTGCAGGTTGAGGAAATCGTGCGATGAGCCTATGAACTGCCTAGCTCTGTCGCCGATTCTAAAACGCACACATGAACTCTTCTAGTGATGAATTCACAACACTCCAGAAAGTGTGAAGGCCGATACAATAGACATTGGGTGACAAATAGAACAAATGCATAGAAGAGCTGAGACAGTAATCTCCACCAAGAGTGGACCAAATGGATGACAGTATAAAGTTGCGAAAATTTTCTCATTTAATAGTAGATACACACTGTTATTTTTCCTATCCAACGGTGGTATTTCGGACACCGCACCCATTACGCCAAAGTCGTCAGGGACTTTGTATCGATGTGATAGCTGATAAATCGAAGAGTAGCGAAAGTTCAATAGAGATCAACCAAGCGATGGGTACTGAGAAGTGGCCAATCATGGGCAAAATATTAAGTTTTCGGTTGACCACTCAGATTGTTAATAAAGTCACAATCTAAATGTCTATCAAAGCGAATAGCTTAAAGCCTAATGCAGTGAAGATAAGCGATCGTAACATACTGCTCACACAATGCTATTCAGTAACAGGACAAGAGCATACATTCTGACCTCGAACAAGCCGCAGGAAAAATGCAGGAAGAAACATCGGAGTGCAGACTCGCCTGATATGGTCCTTGATACGTAAAGGAACTGAGCATTGGCGTCTGTAGCAACGGAGATGGTCTGGGTCGGAGCACGGTGTGCAAATGAGGGGTTTTGTTTGTGGTTATGTTTGAACGTTTGACCCACGTGTTGCTTCGTTGAATAAACAATCTTCGTGCCATCCGTGTTCTTTGCTCAGAACATTAAGTTATCAGCCCAAACCACCAACTCCATCACCATTATCATCCAACAGATACGGGTTGAACTGCTCACGCACACTTAGCTCAGCTTTGGCTTAACATCACAAGTAATTACGACGATCTTCCGGTGTTTAAACGGCTTCATCTACCGTCCAACAATTCTTATCAGCTAATTGACTAGGTTGGGTCAGACATTTTTGCTCCCCTACAGCACAATCGATGAACTGTTTCTCTTTCAACAATCAATCATGAAATACTGGACAGTAAATAACATTGTACGGTGCATGATGCTGTCCGGCAGAAAGCAATAGGACCATTCAAGTATTAATCTATTCAACCATGTAGAACATATCTTCAGGATGGGAATGTGGACAGCGAAGAATCGGTTACCTCCGCTGTTCCAAGGGTAGTTTTTTTCTTTTTTATTACGTAAAAATTCCCAGCGTAGTCATGAAAAATACTACGTAGCGGACAAGCTGGTTTTCAGTGATTCATCATCAGGCTAAATACATCACATTTATAACACAAACTTTACAGGGGTAAACGGGGAACGAGTGGCTAACGAGATCACTTAAATCAATGTCAAACCACATGAAATACCCACTTGAACAATGGTTCTAAACAGGCTAGCAGGGTGTGGGGGGATGGCCAAGGTAGATCCAAAGTCTGAACAAAACGTTTCTGGACGAACAGGGGCGGATTATACAGGCGAATTCCAATAGTATCTGCTGTGGACAGAATTCTGTGCCTCATCGCTCTCGATTAGGTGACCTTAACTCGGAAGATTCGGCGAAATGAATCTGTTACATTAACATAATTATTGGAATGCAACAGGTGCGATAGTATGACACTGTTGACAGATTTCGTTATTCCGCTGTTGAGTCAAGCAGAGTGGTGTTCCTGGACCGGGTCAGCTAGGCGTCTGGTGGTGTGGCCAAAATAACTGGTTCCACAGGAACAGCTGAATGAGTATACACAAAACACTGGTAAAGCTACGTTTAAAAGTGTACTTTGGCTTGAAGTCGTCCATCCAGTCAGTGATCGATCGGTATCACTTTTTTCATGATGTTTAAAGGCGATCACCGGCCTACCGCTATTCACACAGTGATAATCTAACATTTATCGAAGCTAGCAAACCAGACGAAATTCTTGACAACACCTTTGGAAATTACAGGCAAACCTATATGGAAAACCGCATTTTTTCGTCAAGGTGGTCTGATAGGCACATCCAAGCATATCCTCGTTCACCAACTCAGTGAATCCCAGTCACCGGACCAAATAATATCGACAAATACACAGTGAAATGAAATGGGTCAACGTTTTACGTGGTACAATAAAGTGTTACAGCAACCATTAGGTCTCACCCTGAATGTAGTCAACGTGATAAAACAAACAGCCTATAACCAGAGACAGGCTACTAGCATAGGAAAGAGATTTTAAGAAAATCACATTCCTTAGCTATGTTGTACTCCGTTTTGAAATTAGCCTGCAAGCGAACACACTACGATCCCAGGATGACTTAAGTGGGTTTTGTAACCAGGTGGTCATTATGACCACCATCAAAGTAATGGGTAGTTGTTTCAACCTTGTTGGGTCACATCAGTAAGACTCGCACCGAGGAATCAAGCCAACGACCTGTCAATAAGTGGCAGATTGTAGTGCAAACATTTATCTGCTAGACCACGAGGCCGTGGACACGAGTTGCAGGAAGGTATGATGATTACTTCCCTAAGCTGTTGCGTCTCCCTTTGTTTACAGGCCGAAACCGATTAGCCGTTTTGTGGTTGTCCTGCAAACGAGGAATCATTTGTCACAACCCCACAAAGGGTCGAGAAGGGCTGTTACAAACAGTTGGTCCTAGTGACCACCAGCGAAATGGTGGACAGTTGTTTCCACCACACACGCCCGGGATTGAACTTCCAGCCCATAAATAAGCGTCATATTAGTCCACCAGTTCACTGGCGGTCAACGGGACCATCTGTTTGCAAGAAAGTTTCCCTTAACATATCGCGGGTTGATATGACTAACGTAAGAGTCGAGTAACCAACATGTCCATAAAACTGAGTGGACGATCGCCGCAGTTGTCAGCCAAAGCTTACGGTGAGAATATTTCTGAGATTAAAACGCCATATCTAAGATTCTGCCTTATAAATCTCGTTTATAAGGCAACCGGCGAATAAACCCGGACTATGTACGTAAAAGCATAACAAACAAATGGAATGGGTTGAGTAGCATCGCCTAGCCAGCGAGCAATTCAAATAACAGCACGGTTATGCTTTGAATTGGCTGTATTCCTACATACACCGCCAGAAAGTGAACAAACTACCCGACTGTAATTAATGTTCGATTTTCAGTGCCTACACATCACGTGACTTTTGTTGAATACCGTTCATTTGTATTCATTATGTTTTTGTTCCAATGTACATATGATCACAGTTCATTTGATGGATTAAACAACTCCTCCGAATTTGACATGCTGATCAACACATTCGGCGATCGATCGGAATATAGAAAGCAGAATGAATGGTCATGATTTCGTCTTAGGGGGTTGAATGGGAGGAAACGATATGTGCAGATCCTGGGACAGCAGATTCAACGATAACACGAATGTTCCCACGAGGTAAGGCAATGCTATTTCAGTCCATATTTGAGTTGATATATGGTTAACCGGAATATGCGAGTTGATTCTAGTTGATCGCACTGCCGACAGCATTCAACCCAAATAATGTAGGATGACTTCAAGATGTTTATTTCCTGGCGCGCGGATATAACACTGCACAGACTTTCATGTTGTACCACAACACTGACGGCCTGCTGTACGACGTGACCCCTATAATATATCATTAGGTTCATCGTAACCATCTGGATTTCACGGCCACACAGTAGCGGAGACTTTCGTACAAGACTGGTGCTTTGAAGACAAGGCATCAGACAAAACAAAAGCAGTGCAGGATTTGAAAACAGTTTGCGAACAACAGTCGGTGTAATTATTTCCAACCGGATGTTAATAGGGGATAAGAATATTGCTCTTTCCTAAGAAATTCATGCTAAATGCGCGATTCATTGGTTTCCCAACTGTGTACGGCATTCAGTCAGGAGGCGTGGGGAACATGCAAGCCAGTGTGAAAAGTGTGGAACGACCAAGGCTCAACAAAGGTTACGATGTTGAGAATAATGTACTCCCACGCACGACGCTAACCGTCCCTGACTGATTTTGTCTAACAGTACGGTATATAACTCTTATCACAGCAGTCAATTTACAGCGTTGCAGAAACGCAGCAGCTAATCCGAACACACTGCAACTGTCGCAGGAGCAAAACAGTAAGACAGCAAAAGCCATATTAGTCAGGATGGCGTTAGCCATTCGTCTGTACACGGGGTTAGCACTCGATAAAATGTCAACTCAAAATAGATGCACAAAGTTTCGAGAAACACTAAGCATACGTGATAATTCCGGAAGGACAAAAACAGCAATCTGGAATAGCCGCCACAAATTAAACACGAAATTTGTACTTGGTGCCTCTTGAGTGACCGACGTGACAGTCGTTCACTTTGAGAGAGTAGCCGGTTTTCCGACAAAACAGACGACTATTACAAGCCACATGAAGAAAATACAACCAGGAAACGTGTGAAACAACTGAAAATAAACGGAGATAAGGTAGCAATGGAAAAAAGTCACAGCTGCATCAACGTACCAAACTGCAGTACGTCGAGTCCTTCTGTCAGTACACTTGATCGGTTCAGTTCGAACACTAGTAAACAGTGAATGTTAGCAAATACACCATGGAAAATTCGGCTCCTTTCGACTGATTGAAGTAGGATTGTCAAAAATACAGCCTATCCGGCTTACAAACGAATGTACTGTTCATACTAACTAACGCATAACCTCGGAGAATACACGGCCTGATTATTCACAAAAAGCATTTTGTCAGTATCACATTCATTAACCTACAGACAATCGGGCACACACTTTCAGATCAAATCCCATCCTGCACCCGGTGTATCACCACGTCATGTGATCTAACAAGCAAGCGAGGAAGGGAACCATCAAAACGTTTCGTGATAACACTAAGGAAATTAGTGCGAAAATATTCCTATAGGTCAATGCGCTGACGACCGCATAACTAATTGCAAACAACCGGTGGTCAACCTCACAGTTGCTGAAATGTGATACTTAGAAAATGCAGAACTGTGTACCTTAAACGTGGATTGGTCGGAATGATTAAAACTAGTACATAAGAACGTATACTGCCGGGTTGATGGCAGATAAGTCCCCGTAACCTACATAGGGGAGCGAACGACAAATTGAAAATTACAGGAATTATTGGGAGCACATCAGGGCAGCAAGTGGCCAGAAGCGCGCACGCGTTGGGCTATCAGCCGGAAGAAGCAGAAAGTTAATGTTCCACAAAGCTAACGATATAAATAACAATGTGATGTGCGCTGTGGTGAGACCACCGTCGACGACCTCATATCAACGAGGTGAGTTGTTTTCGAGTGTCAATTGAAGTAATTGCGCCATGCCCGACGTAAACGTCTTACACTATTAGCTAGCGCGCCCACCTAGATCACACAGTGTCACCCCACGATATATCTCAATACTCCAATGCGTTTTGTTATAAGCTACGTTCCGTTAAGAAAATGACACCCTACCAGGAACAGTGTTCAGCAAGTGACCCCCAGGTTGAAATGTGTGCTTGGGAGATCGGTTTCTTGCCCATCTGAAGCGTTGGTACACCAGAGACATTCTGAAGTTCACTTCCCTAGCCTATCACGCCGCATCACAGTAGTCTGTTGTTTTTGGGTGGTGAGCAACTTATTAAATAGAACTGTCTTCTAAAGCCGTCAAATCTTCTATTTTCATCCTGCCACTCTAAGGCTGAGAGAACCGACCGAGACCAAAAGACGGATGGCGATATCAATAAATTTGAAGCCGTTGAAGATTAAACAATTTTATGTCCGTGTAAACTGCACATGTACACACAAACACAGTGAGGATTTGTTGGCTACGGTTACCTGGATTTTGAATTTAGTGACAGCTGGTGCCACAGAAAAATACCGACAATAGCATTAGCCCGGATAACGATTACAGTTTAACGCAATATTCGTTTGTCACATGTAACCAATGGGTTGACCCTGCCTAGATTATAATACAAGCTATAGATCAGTATAGTTGTGTAAAAGTATTAAAAGAGGATTGTATGATACATAAGTACAGATTGAACCAACACTCAGCCGCAGCTAATTCTTTTTTCCATTCCCCATTGTTTGATCCATCAGATCAAAATAAACTGGTTACACAGAATACAAGGAACATTCCCCTAACGTGCTAAAAAACAATAAGGTATGCATCGTAGTTAGCTGTGCTGCAGGCCTATGACCACAAGTCAATTTGAGGAAATGACCTGATTAACAGTTTGATGTCTCTGGTCAATAAAGTTGTTCAGTTGCTCTTGCTTCCATAATAAGTATGTACAAGCAAGCGGAAGCAGTCATGAAACCATATAGCACCAACTTAAAACACAGTCACACGTAAGATGAATCTTCAATTTCTGATTCAATATAGTAGTTCGCTTGTTTCAGTTACACTTTACAATTGGGAAACCGGACCCAGTTCATCCGTTTTCAAAGCATACTGAGGAAGTACTCTCAAATTCTGCATCCGTGATGAACTCAATGATCGAGGAACCGACTGTCCTGTACGTGTCGCTTGATCAATCTATCTGACTGCCAAAAAACGAAAACAACAGTGATGAGTGAGTCACATCATTACAGATAGCAACACGTCAGCGGTTCACATTGAGGCTTAACTACCACACAACGAAGAAGAAAAAACAAACCCTA
>LUCH01003068.1:0-29619 GCA_013368495.1 Paragonimus heterotremus | reverse complement strand
ACTGCACGCAGCGAATGCTTGCTCTTTCCCTAACGACTCACTTACTATTCCATTCTTCAAGGTAGTTTGACCCAAACCGTTTCGAGCGTTGTTTAACGCACTCGAAGGTTCCACAAACTTTTCGCTTGACGCGCTTTTGAGTGCCGCCGAGTGGGCTGTAGTCCATCTCGCGTTTCTTTCCTTTCCCCTCTTGGCTTCTGCCGTTGGTCCCAGACTAGGATAGAACTAACTACTTATCATATTTCCAAGCGTTACCGGAAATATATGGTTTGTTTTCAAACCCTACTGCGTTCTTTAGTTCGATGCCTGTTAGGAATACGTTTCGATTGCTCTTTAGGAAAAGCGTTTTTAATTGTTAGTGGACGAGGGCCTAGCGCGTACCCACTTGTCAACCACACGCTGACCTACTTTAGTAACCAATAGTGTCCACGAGGAATCCAGAGACAATTGGGTGAAACAACAGTATGCAATGGATCTGCCTATGGAAGCATGCGACTGGAAGACAGAAATCCGAAACGCACCGTACCACAATAAACGATGCAATGCGTACGTCGAAAATTCAACCATCAAGGGCCATCAATCACAAACTGAACTGGCATTTGTATATACTCACAGCGACGACGCGAATCAAAAACCGCATCACGCTGATGCAACTGCACATCAGCAATTGAGGAATTCGTGAAAGCGAGGTAAGTTGTCACTTCAAATAAACCTACCAAATCAGTAACGCTCACAACATCACTTAATATAAACGGAACTCAAGCTAACGCAAACTGACCATCAAAAAAAATGTTTAGCTAGTACTGTTCGCCTCCCAGTTTGCTGATAGACAATTTAATTACAATGTTGTAATAAAACCTCCGTTTACTGGTTGATCAAGCCAGTGTGAGCCCGGAAAATTCAACATACGTTAATCTCACACTGCGATGAGTTGAACAAATTAATGTTCCAGTAGTCCGTAAAGGTGGTACGCGTCAAATTTATTACCGTGAAGTATAAAACACACAGCGGTCGTTCCCACCAAATGCCACCCGTAAAAATGACTAAAACTGCAGAGCTTAATAGTGGAGTACGCGCTAACCAACAGTCATAAAGATAGTAGGGAGGTGTGTCACTGAATCCAACCAAAATGAAGAATTCCAGACTGTCCACATAACTGGCAACACACGCTAACCTCGTTTTAAGGAGAGCCACAAACGGCACCCAAGTTGCTATGTGAATACGTTTACTCTCGCCAGTCAACAAATCTGACTTATCTTAATCCTTGAGCAACTTATTGCAATATAAGACCTCTTAACCGCAACAAAACACGATTTGGCACCCCACGCACGTTAAGGAGTTCTATTTCGATTAGCGAAAAACTATGGCCAATCCTAAAACATTGAAGTGATCGAGTTCAATTTAAGGAATTATTAAAGCAGGCTCATTGTGTTGTGTGATCTACCTGCAACCAGATTAACAACCTAGCGGGTGATGAATTTCGGGCCAGTGGGAGATAAGCCATCCAGCTAACCATAACAATACTGGTAGACGAGGTTAAAGAGAGGAACGTAGTCATGAAACAAATAATCGCGATTTGATCTAGATATTTCATGAACATAAGCGCCTGTAACACTCGACAGCAGTTGGTGACCAGCGCGATGTACCTAAGAAAATAGACTGACAGCTTAGTTAACCATTGAAGGAAGTTGAGGGTGCAGGGCGAGGAGGACGATTAGCTTCTTCGGGAGCACATAAACTGTTACCAAGGTAACAAATACTCTAAATTTATAGGTAAAACCCCTGGTATGTTGCGTCGAGTACCATATACAGTTTACCACCACTTAAAGGTAACAATGTGTTCGCTCTGAAAAATATATGCTACTTCAAGTTTAGTAGGCCACATTAGTGGCTTTCGAAAATTTTTACAATAGCTACGACATCCCGGCAGGAAATCTTAATACTGTGCACAACCCCTCTATCAAATCGACCCGACTACTGAATGCATATTCGAGAACAAATTCAAGACTTCCGATTGAAACAAATAAGTTTGAGAGCAAAAATAGACAGCGATCTTCTCCAACGAGCACGGAAACCAAGTGGTATGTATCAGCAGTTCAGGAAGCTGCGCACAATTTAATCAGGGTCATTCTCAATAGTGTCGCGAAAATTACAACAATAATTTCTGCTGTGACATATTTCTGATGCAAACCAAACTTAACGTTCTACGGCCAGGAAGCTTCGTCTATTCGAACAGGTGAGAGGCGCGGCGAATTCATTCGTCATGTCATGGACTGAACAGATGAAAATTAAGCATTGTCAGACAAACCGGACACATATTTTGAACAAATGATAAACAGAACGTCATTTGAGATGCAAAATCGCACATTAACTAAAAAGCTGAAGACATACTGAGCTCCAGACTAGCAATACCACAGTCGTGGGTTCGGCCCCTGGCACATCCAAAGTGCGTCTGTCTAGTATGAACAATATTTTTGGTCTGGCATGTTGCACGAGGATAAAAGCTCTGCAGCGCAGAAGTTGAAGACAATGGAAAAAAAACCGGACAACCTTTTCAGTAGTTACCACGGTATCATTCTACCTAATTCTACTCTAATTCTACCTAAACGTGGGTTGCAATTAATTATACCATCCGATTGACTAGTGATATATTGAAAAGGTACATCAGACACACGAGATTCTGAGAAATAGAAGGTAACAATGGTCAAACATGGGGATGTATTTTAAAATGTGAATGCTCCAGAATTAAACAATTCAACTTGAACAACATGTCATACACAGTCCTAGATGGTTTTTAAGAGATACGTTAGTCGTCGTCTGGAGCACCAGGTTGACGAGGCTTCGGGCCACCAGCTGGACGAGCCATTATGATCTAAAATAGAAAAAAATCCAAGATGAATAAGGCGACGAAAATTAAAAAGACGGCGCCGAAGTGTTGAACAGCTGGTTGAATAAGGTGTTATTCAGGTCCGGTTCGATGAATATAAACACAGAAATGTAAAATCGATAAAACAAGAAAGAAAACTCCGCGAGCTTGACATCGAGCTGAAACGAACAGACCATCGAGTGAGATGAACACATGTGCAAAATTAGGGATGAAAATAACCAGGCTCCAGGATTGAAAGCAAAACAGTAAGACTGCAATGTGACATGGTTCAAAGGTGAATACTTAAAAATACACTGACATACCTAACATATACAGAGTAATGGAATACATTAATATTACAAGGTTAAATTTGATTGCTCAAATACATAACGCATTTCCTACCTGGTCCACCCGTAGCACAGTGCATGCGGCATCGGTGGCGAATCGGATAGCCCATCGCTTCACCATGTGGATGTCAAGAATCGCAAACTTGACAGCGTCGTTTATTTCCACCTCGCCACCTGGCTTAGTAACTAGACCACAGTGTGCTTGGCCAGCCTCGTGTTTCGCATACAACATAGCCATGATTTCCGTAGCCTATCGAATAAGAAACAGAGGCAGAGGCAGAGATACAGTACGCCGGTCTGATTGTCGACAAGAACACGAATTAACACACTCTGCAGAACGTCAGACACTGGACACAAACCACTCCAATCGTTGGTAGCACACGTCATTTACACACCATAATAGACTATCTTAATAACCATAGGAAATAACAGTAGAAAGGAAATTACAATGGGTCACGAAAAAAGTACCTTCTCGCCCGCATTTTCAGCCAAAGCCTTCACGGTAACTTCAAAAGACCTGGCGAATTCCCGCGCAGCATACTGTTCCAAACCTGTCAATGTATCCGCGTACGTCAACAAGCGGCGAGCGAGCTCCACCTCGGTTGCACCGGCTCCAGCAAGCAATTTGGGGCTTCGTGTTAAGCATTTAAAAGTGTTCACCCCATCGTCGATTGCACGCTCGACGTCGTCCATAATGTTTTCTGTGCTGCCGCGAACCAGAATAGTCACCACAGAACCTTCATGTACATCTACAGTGGAAAGAATCAGCGAACCCCCTTAGTATCTACACTGAAACGAAGAGGGAATTAAGGCAGATCAGAGTGAGCTAAACGGGGTGGAGAAGCTTATGAGTGGAGTAAACCGCTGTTCACATTTAGGTTACCGACCATAAGCACAACTGTAGGAAGATGAATGAAGTGAATAATAAGGTAAAAGTAAAACAATTAACAAGTAAAAGAAGGGAAGCGCGCTGGTTGTTCGCAGAGTCAAAAGAAGACAACAATTCGAGTTGTCGTTTTTATTAATTTAATAATTCAGTCACGCGCAAGGTTGTCGACCCGGCGATCACTACATGACGACGATTTTTTGGGGTTCAAACACTATAATTCACAAAACATCACCGACTGACGGCGAAATATGGGTAACTAGAAGTTGAATGCCAAAGCTTTTAGGAGCTGAGTGCTAAGCCTTTACCTCCCTTTGTTCCATAATCCTCTGGAGTTGTTTGGCAGCTAAACATAAACACTGGACACATTGCTGTTTATCGGGAGAACGATCGATGCCTACACAAAATCGCCGTAAAACTGTGGAAAAAAGTTTAGTGAAAAGACACCAGTGAACGTGACATGAGACAAGAACAACTTTGTCCAACATATAGCAACAACATGTCCGCGTACTGTAAACAAAAAATCGAGTCACAAACGAATGAGGTGGTACCTACATCATTCCACCCAAATTCAGTAGTTATTTATTCGTCACATATTGCTTAGTGGAAGAGGGATAACTGCAACGTGGCTGTACCCGATTAGCCACATTCTCCTCAGCGTTTCTAACCAGAGTACGAGTTATCAGAGCCGACACACGGAAAGCAAACATAACCCACAGCAACAACCTGTTCGTAACTACTGGCATATCTTGACGAGATAAAACTTAACCAACTCGATCACAACGACCGTTGACTGCGGTATCTACGAGCCAAGTAACACACTGGGATTCTTAATATACATGATAAAACTATACGTGTCTATGTGTCACAAAGACTGAACAAAGGAATGTACTAACAAATATCCGATAACGAATACCATTACTGAATGCGCGTTAGTACCACCCGATGTAAGTGAATGAGCGCAGATGCCTACAGCCTAACACGTTAAGTGGATCCGAACTTTGGCTCGAAGTGACCAGGTATGGTAGCTATAGCGTAACATCCCTATCATGGTTACTTAATACGCACACACCCTCAGATTGAGAAAGGTTGCGATAAGCGGGGAGAGATGACCCATACAGACAGCCGTTACGCTCGAGGTCTTATTATCTTCCACAAATATTTCACTAGACAAGCAACATGTTCAAAAAGAGGAGCCCATTTGTCTGTCAAATCTATGCGGATTTTTTGGGCTGACAAACGTTGAAGCGACACGTATCTGAGACGTTATAACGAAACGACTGGGAAGTATACCGGTGGAAAGAATTATCTACAAACTTCTATTTAGTAAGCATAGATGAAAATAAGCATTTAATCATTTTTAAGGGTGTATTGATGACAATCGAATGGTGTGCCCACACTTCACCAATATTCCCAGACCGGGGATACATTTCTTAGGCTTTCCAAGAACGTCTATCACCTTGAGAACCACACTCGACTTTTTTTAAACATGTGCGAACTTTGTGGATTAAAGATCAAAACCTAGAAGATGGCAAACAGAAAACGAGCAGGTTCCTACAAGTTTTGAAGAACGTTACTCGATTTGTTTAAGCACTGGCAAACAACAGTGTCTTGTTCATCCGTCTTCCAGCAATTTAAAAGATGCCCGTGATCATAACATTGCTGAAGTCTCTAAGTTACGATGTTACCAAATTTGCAATCCAACATTAAATAGACCACTGCAATAACCAAACAAAACACGGCCAGTGAAGAAACCGAGAAAATGATCGTTAAACAGATGTATCACAGAACATAAGCTACGAAAAGCGGCGTCAACAATAAAGCGTCCACCCATATTAAACGGGATGCGATCAAGTTACGCATTATGTTTAGAACACGCCCCATAACAAGCGACGGCCTCAATACCGGTGTTGTAAAGGATAAGACTGTAGTTAAAAACACCTTAGAAGTACACACTCGAAGTGTGAAAACATCCACGAAACTACGCCCTGACAGAACTCGGGCCTAAGTAGCACATGCGTTTTATGGTTCGCTTTTTCATTAGTTCACGTGTCAGTCAGTTCACCAGCCTAGTACTTCGTATTTGAACTGGTAGTGAACGAAACTCGGTCGATTGTGGGCAAAAGTAGTGTATAAAAATATTCCCAGACTTGTAACACACAGATGATCTTTCAGTGGCAGCCCAAAGCACCCGCGGCAGTTCGACTTTTGCACCAGCAAAGTGCATGATGTCACAAAGTTAACAGAAACCTGCGCTAACTCCCATTTAAGATGATGAGCCGTTTGCAGAAGTTAACATGTTTGCTCATACTGTGAGTTGTGTCAACGTTAACCAAATATCAGATGACGCTGCAGATTGTACAGTTAAGTATGTAGCAGTTTTTACTAACGTGCACCAGCTGCAGCACCAGCATGAGTTTTCTCTCGTAAAGGTCTAGTATGAAATGCGATCGCAAGAACAATCCGCCTATACATGTGAAAATAATGGCCAATACTCTTTGAGGATACTCAGAAAGTTCTCTTGGCTACCGATGCCCTCAAAGCACTTAAATAAATGATGAAATCACCGCGTTAGCAAGAATGAGGTTCACTGATGTAGAATCATAATGGGTGGGCCCTGAAGTTATTGAATGACATTTCCTTTGGGGGCTGTTTCTGAGTAGATGTATCTTATGTATGTCAACCCACTGCTTCTTGTATTGTGCTGTCTGTAGCCTTTGAAACAGGCCGGAAACCAAGATGCTTTAATGTAGGAACCCGTTTTTAATAGAAAGTTCCTGGCTTCTAGAGGTCCACGAAAACCTTAGGATAACGATGTTATCAAATATGACCAAAAATCGTGTGTTGTGTTGCGTAATGCAAATGTCATAATGCTGACCAAATAATTTTGTTTTAATCCGTAGCCGATACGCACATTTCGGACAGTTGAAGGTAATGTTCCGCGTTTCTTCCACTTCATGTTAAAGCACTGATGCGAACTATCCAGTAACTGGTTAACGGATTAAAATGTAATACCTCGCAGTCTTATGGCTGATGTAATACAGAGAATCTGTATGAGATGTTACCGACACTGATCATCGTCGTAAGTAATGGACTCACATCGATTGGCACAACAGTGATTACGTGAAGAAGAGCCGTACAGGGAGAAACCCGTTTACTTATTCAATAAACATATCTCACTATTGACTTCCAGGACCGTACATCACACGCCAATAGTGAAGAAAACTAACCTTGTTCAAAAATCACGACGTTTGCATCCGCGATCTCGTCGGTGCGCACGTGCGTTACGTGTCCAAGCTCCTCGGGGGTTGGGGCCTCCAACCGCGGTAGAGCGGTTGCTCCAGTGGCTTGGCAAAGTCGACGGATGTCAAACTTGCTGCTGAGCCGAACAATCATAATACCCATTTTGTTTGCATAGTGTAAGGCCAGCTCACCCACCTTGCCTCCACTGACAACTACCTTGACGCCAGAATCGGCGATGGCTTGCATGTGCTAAAACCCAATGCGGTTTGAACATTTTACGTGGATAATGTTGGGTAGAGTTTAATGAAATTACTGCGAACATCATCAAGCAGACAGAGAAATTATAAGGCAGAGGATTATTTGCACATCTCGCTGGAGTTCATAAGCATGAGAAATGAATTACAAGGGGGTTTGACTTTCAGGTACTCTAGTCCAGACAGAAGGCACCGATATTGTATAAATGGAGACATCTCAGTTGTACGTGCAACCGGGAAAAATGAACACTGACAACAAAAAGCCAATAGTATACCTACAAACCCGATGGCGCAAATTTAGAAAATGAGAGCAAGATCAGAAATGCAAAACATTAGAACCGTAGGCAGCGATACATCACCCGTCGAAACACTAAGGTCGGACGCCTATGAAGTATAGTTGAATGAGTAGACAAATAAAATCCCAGCAGCAAAAGGATAGGAAACGGAAATGACCCGATGCGCCAAACTCCTGAGGGTCTCTGTTCAAACAGTCAAGGTCGAAATATTTAAACACTGTAATCAACACACGGTCACGAACGAACTGCGACAATTAAGCATCCATCCCAAATCACCGATCTATTACTGACTTTGATAATGACGATGTCAAAGGGGAAACTGAGTTCTTTCGAACGGAATTACTGTAGAAAGCGAACGTGAAAAACGAAGGTAAGGAGCCTGTCTGTAGAGCGATAAAGCCGAAAACTATACTGGTGATTGGTAAGCTGTTCGTTATTCCCCAGGCAATATAACACATACCTGACAAGTAGAGGATTTCGAAACTTTTGGTAAACATTAACGTGAGAGATATGGGGTGATAGTTACTTGGACCTGAAGAGCAACTTTGTTTCAGACTGAGAAAAACATGACAATTTCCAACCTTACGGAAATACTGTTGCCGAAAACAGTCGACCGAACTAGCGAGCGACGACAGACGCTAATTCAGGGGGAGGGCTTTTGAAACGAAATTGGAAGAATGACGCCTCGCGATGGGAGCTTGTTAGTATTCAACATCCGTGGGGCTTGAAGAACACTACGAATCGTTAAAATGAGGGGAGAAAACGACGTATTTTACCTAGGGGTAAGCAGGGACGTAAGAGGATTGATGGTAGAGTAAGAGGCCTTTATGGCATGAGAGGTGGCGACAACCCGTGCGATGAATTGATCCATCTACTATCGTCTGCAAAACACCGTTAGTCTGTAGTCTTCTTCGTACCCCTAAGACGCACAGCGGCATTACAAAACAGGGATGATTCCGACACTATCTCCACTACTACATACAGGTTACTTGAGATCTCTGATGATGTCAACAACCGTCAGCTTGTAATGCTGCTGACAGTGCCTGTGGGAATAACGAGGATTTATCCTACATTCGTAAATCTTCATTTGTGGAATCGCAAGTTGTTGACGGAGCGTGATAAGGCCCCGCATCATTTCAAAGATAGAAACAAAAGATGCATATCGACAAAACGCCTGGGAAAATGAAGAAGTGTATTGCGATTACCGCGTAGTGGAACTCCTAACCGCGATAGCTTGAGTATCCACTAACAAATAGCGATATCTCGATGATAGTCAATGAAAAGGTTAAGTCAAATGGATTGGATCTTTACTGTGGTATTGGTGTACAAGCTTAATACAGTGGCGCTCGTCTGGACCGTGTCATGTCCTGTTCAGTTGTGGTGTTCTCCGTTCCGATCCGGGTCTAACCGCGTCATGTGTGTCTGTGTATTGACCGCACTGAATCGCATCCAGTTGGAGCGTTCCAATTGGCTGAATGGGCAGATGATGACCGCGTGCGTTCGGATGTGGAAGAGGGTTTTCTAGCCGACGGATGTGTGAGCGTGCATGTGCAGATTGGGACAGTGAGTGTAACTTAGACTTAGGCTTGCCACGTGATGCGCCGCGTGGGAGGACGAAACGAGGGCTACAACCGTATATCAAACATTCCAGATTTCGAAAAAGGACTCGACGTCTATGCGCCGACCACAGAAGCAGCAGACTTGTCACTATTATGTTCCAGCTACCCACTGATCCAACACTGTGTAGGCTTGCAAAACCGGTGGAAAGCCAGCTTTGTAAGGGAAAAGCAACATCCCAGCTTGGTTGCGTCTGACCTACGATGGATCGTGGAGCAGAAACACTTGTAGAGACAATCAATCGTCGTAGTATTCTTAGACCGGTTGTCAGCACTGTTTTTCGGCGCGGTGTCCTACATAGAGAAGTTCCGGATAGATGTGTTAATTTACTAAGGTTAATGTACACTCATTGCGCAAACAAGCTGAAGATTTACAGACCGCAGTTGCGGATGTATGTCACTTCCAGTGATGTAGACCAAAGGAGCCGATCTACCTTTTCTTGTTCAACTTCGTCATGGGTGACATCTTAGAGAGTACGCTAGGGTATTCTGAAGACCCAGAGTTGTAAGTTAATACTGGTAATAAGCTGACCGACATATATGAGGACGATATAGTCGTGTTCAGCCCTTCTGCCGAAGGCATGCGCATCATGCTGGATAAGGTGAGTGACCAGGGAGGATAGTGTGGAATGCTCTTGTTTCAAAGTGCAAGATGAAATTACAACATTCAGACGTCCCCAATCCCATCTTCCTTATTACGGAGAGACCGTTTGAGAGTGTGGAACGTTTCACATAGTGCGTAGCACCATTTCGTTGGCTGTGATATGACAAACGAGGTACTTCAGAGAGCAACAAGTGCAAGCGTTGTCTTTGCGACATGTCACTTATGATGTAGAGAGGTCGTTACCGCTGAAAGAGCTATAATGGTCATGAACGATCCGCTTTGGCCCATGGTTTGGAAGCATAGCCAGCTCACAATGAAGATGCAAAAACAATCGCGGTGATTTGCAACAAACGTCCCCGTCAATCGACCCACTTTAGGTGGGACAGTTGAGCACACGAGGAGGACGGTTGCCCAAGCCATCAAATAAGAGACTGACTGGAAGAATAATAGAAACACAGTTTACGACAGTCGGATTCCTACGAAGGGGTGAGATCTGTTATGTTGCGCTATTTGATATACGCGGCGTTAGCATCAGTATCCTGAAACTCACCAAACATGACCCCTACTAGGGACAGTGAACATCGATTTTTAAGGCCCTCTTCCAACCGCTGTCGATGACCAAGAATGAACACTGAAGATTACCAGTTGCTCTTACCAGACTGTGTATGACGGCATCTAGCATTACCAAGTGCTTCGACAAACTGCTTTTGACAATTGATTTATTTTCTGGCTTGCACTCAGACTGAGGTCATACGTTCATGTATGAAAAATTGAAAAGCTTCCTGCAACCAGTGGAACCACAATTTACGATCAGGTCGACAGGCTCAATGGCACGCTTCATCAAGCGATATGACTTGCAGCATAATCATGACGTATCACCAGTCACTGAAAATTGGTGCTACAGGACACCCTACATCCCACGTTGTCTCACGTGTCCAGCACAACGAATGCAAACCTACACGAAGAGCTATTTTCTCATAACTGAAAATCAGGAGTCGTTGCTGAGCTCACCCATCGTTTCAGGAACCGCCTTAATGCGATGACATTTAGAGGTCTCAAATACGACCTCTCAGACAACGGTGCGGAAGTATTCGAGTGAAGTATCGCGTATGTTTACGTCCGCCTCACCAACAGGAAAGGAGAGGTGACTATTTGTTACCTGGTTCCGAAATGGCAAACTCGGCGTTCATTCCCTAATATTTGCCGCTACAATGACAAAATCTGTTCCCTCCGTTGAAATGCAGACTACGGATCAGTTTAGATCCAAAAGGATGGGCGACCTGGTAAAAAAACCAACGCTGTCTGATAAGAGGTCATAACGACGGAATTTCTATGTCCCATTGAAAGCATCACCAGGCCAGATGTAGTACCACCGTCAGACAAACAGCAACGAATTCGTTCACACAATCACAGAAAGAGAGAAGCGTGATGTTAATCTTTATAACTTTTTATGGAAACGTTTTTTAGCTTTCGTTATGTTTAGTCCTAAAAGCAGTAAGTGTACAGCTTTTGTGTGAAATCAAATCGAACGATTGAGGAGTGTGACAGACTGCCGTCAACAAACATAATCAGACTTATTAGGTTTTTTGTTTTATTCTATCAGCTACCATATTACAGTTGCAGAATGAATACATTAAAACCAGTAAGGCAATGGATCTTACCAATTTCCACTTCATCTGATAGTGTAATTACACTTTCAATGAACAGAATCAGTGTAAAATCCGTATACACGGCGTCCTCGTATCCACGCACCAACTGAGTCATTCTGTTAGTTTTATGTGCTTGTCTAGTTTGATTAGAATAGCCTTCGCAAACGTTGCGGTAAACGGCTGCTTACACACAACGTATACATTTGGAATTATTGGTAGTATTGAGTAGAAACAATAGCTTCGTGATACAAAAATGGACTGACAGAACCCCGCTAGCAGCTCCATGAAACAACCGTAAACACAAAGCATTTAAAGGGGATACATATTCCCGTAAGTGACTGATAGGCAATATTACGTGCACACTTGATACTCACAAGGAGACTTGATAAAGTTGAGTAGTTTAAAGAGGGTAAACATACCTTCTCCATTAAATTTTCTTCGCCTTTATTGAACTGTGTTAGTTCGTCAGCTGTAGTAAGAAGAACCGTGCCTTTAGTCTCCGTCTGAAGTGCATCCACTGGGCACGAGAACACCGCCACCTTGCAATTACGAACTTCCTTAACCTCCCCTTCAGTTTCACGACGAAACACCATACCGCGAATAATACGAGAGCTGGAAACACCGGAACCCTGATGGATGAAAACAGGATGAGAAAATAACTCTTGAAGAATGGAAATGAACAGCAAATGCAAACCTACACATGCGGTTCAACTGCGACTACAGGTGTGACCATCAACGTCATTATCATCATCATTGCAGCCATGAGCCTGACCAAAAGGTACTGTGGTTCGGGCTGCCGATCAGCTCAACAGTGAGGTGGGACATCATAGAAAAAAACTTTACTGATAAAGTTGGAAATTATTTAAAGACTAAGCGAAGGAACTAGAAATGGTATGGATACAGGTAGGCCATTGACTGCGACACACCACCATCTCCGATAGCATCTCTAACCAGCGATTTGACTGATCACGAGGACCCCATCCAGGCAGGCGACACCCACTCACTTTGCTCAATGGAGCAGTCAGGGTCACCATATTTCATCACGAACAGATAAACAACAGTGGTTCTCATTAATGCTGCACACCACACAACCATGGAGAAAAAAGCAGGCCTGGCCAGAAAGCAGAAACAAAAGGGAGGCGACCTAACTGTTAAAAATAGTTACCTCCATATTCAAACATTTAACAGCAAGAAATCGATATTTGCAAACAAGAAACCGAACCATATTCTCATACAATTCATAAGAAGTGAAATATGTGAACAGTCGTTTTTAGCCATTCTCATTGGGCTCTTGTAATTACATGGGATACGTGCGAGTTACATATGAGAATCAGAACAAGTCAAGTAGGTCGTTAAAAATCACAGAAGTGAGGTGGACCACTGAAAGAGGGTGGGAGTGCTGGTGAATGTGTGAGACTGTCACACGTGCCTGCCGTGAGACACATGTTCGTCGGTGTCAACTGGTTCACGCCTGCTCGGGTTTCGAGTGGCTATGGAATAATTGGCCAAGGGAGGTAGAGTATGCCTGAACTGTTCTCGGGCACCCAGATAGAGGTTGTGAAGTCAGGTGGTAATAGCCTCACCCGTTGATAACAGTCGCTCACTGATAGTTCTGGAACGAGTTTGATGACTCTTTTAGATGACTTGGAATGTCTCATCCAGCTCTATCTGATGGCCGATCGCACTGGAAAAGTGCATTGTGGAACTCGTGCCTAAGCATTTCAAAGGTTTCTGTTGCATACAGTCGGACTGGACAGAGCAAAACAACGGTTTCATGTGGGAATCAGAAGGTGAGGTCTCTATGATAGGCTATATTCGTCCAACAATTGGCGTATGACAACCGAAATGGAAAGCGTAAATAGATTACCAACTCAAGGATGAAACAAATACCCAAAGTATTATGACATTCTCCCCCACCAAGAAATTTGTGTTGATACGAAATTGATAGAGCGTGTACACTGATCGGAGATACACTATTTGGTAGTGGACGTCAATACGCAACAGGTTTATTCGTCCCTATTTCACAGACTGTGTGGATTAACACGCTGTTGCTGTTTGATTAACGTTTCAAGATTGCATGAATGGTCATTATTCGGGGAATCTGACGATTGCTTCAGTGTTGTGTATACTAACTGCGGGAATACTGTTGTGCCGCTTTGTGATAAAGACACGATTAGACGTTACGGATATAGTCGCTTCGATCGGAAGTGTCGGTAATTCCTGCAAAGATGTATAATGCATGATTTCTTTAGGGGCCAGTTGATAAACAGAAATTGTTCCCTCCCTGTTATTAAGACAGCGGATTTATGCTTAGTGTGGGTTGCACTGAAGTAATTCAACTTCCTTAACAAGTGGATCATAGTTAAACTGTCTGACTTTCTTTTTAAGCAAAATCGGTCCAGGTTTGGTTGGCCACGTCGGAAGAGTTGGTCCGGAGATCAACCTCTGATTATGGGGAATAATCTTTCGTGTGATATAGCATTAGTTGCAATATGCTGGAATGATCTGACGGAGTGTTGCGCATTGGGGAGAGCGAATTCACACTGATTTTAAGGTGAGCAACACGGTTTTCCAAAGCGTCTTTAAACGCACCGTTCGACCGTTACCCTAGGGACCTTATGATGTAGTACTGCTTGTCGCGACATCCTTTTCGTGAGGAGACTGTTGAACGTAGTCGGCGTGAATAACAATCCACGATCAGAATGAATGTAGGCCGGAGTGTCGAACAACGAAACATTTAACAGTCTCACTGGTCTGGTCGGGACATGCAAAAGCAAGAGAAAAGCGAGAATATTCATCGATAATTGTTATTAAGTAACGGTTGAGGGTGACTGATGAAAGGGGACTTAAACCCAATCGGAATTCTTTCGAACGGTTGTGTGGTTTTTATGAGCTCGCCTCGAGCTCCAGAGAGAAAAAAGAAGTTTAATTTCATAGAATACAAAATATTTAGCAACGCCGCTTCGAACAGAAAAAGGAGCTTTCTAGTGCCCCAGAAATGCATCAACCGAGAAACACCGGGATGACAAAGCGATTCGTGTTGTCCCTCCAAGTTAATATTTGTCATTAGCGCTCCACAACAATTAGGTGAGAACGAATCTGCCGCTCGATTATATTTACCAGGTCGATACAAAACATCTAGCTTGAGTGGTGACAGTTCCGACTTCCAGCGCTCAGTTTTATCGTTATTGACTTTCCCTCTTTGCTGATTACTGTAGCAGAAAGCGACAGAACGCTAGTCGGTGACAAGTTTAAAGTGGCTGTGAAATAGAAAATACTCTCACGTATGGATTCCACAACAACATGCACCTCCTTCGGGGTGTGGTGCTGTCCATTGAACAACAGACCACGCGAGAGAAAAAAATATTGGTCAACCATTTTGATTCACATTGTCTGCGATCGCGACATTAGAGGCGTCTGTCTCAACAACCAAAGGGATGTCGTGCTGAACAGCAGAGACTGCGCCTCTGGATGACTCATCTTTTAGAACTTCAAAAGACCCCCTGACTTCACTGGGCACAGAAAGTGTCCTATTATGTACAAGCTTGTGGATTTTATCAGAGAAATGAGATATCCACCATGATTGGTAAGTGAGTAGTCCCACCGCTTGTTGCTAGGACGTCAAGCTAAGAGGGAGGCTAATTCTCGTAGAGATTTTAGGCGATAGGGATCCGACTTCATGTTGTTCTTGGACACCTAAACCGGGAGGCTTGTTTTGTTTTGCGGCGACGATGATTTTTGGCTCATTGAAAGTCAGTCCGTATTTCCTGGCCACGTCTAAGAACTTCCACATACCGTAACGTCGACGTAAACAAAGGTGTCGTTCGTGTGTCGCTGCAGTGTCAGTAGTCTGTTGGAAGCATGCGACATCGTTCACCACATCCAATGAGATCCAGCGAAACTAATGCAAACGTCCACAGCCTTCGAATGCCATAAATGGACCTTTTTTTATCCCCGAATAAGGACTTGGTAACAAGCACTCGAGAGATCCAGCGCACCATTTGTCGTAAGTGGCGATACGTTCAATCATCCGGTCAGTTTTGAGGAGAAGATAGGCGTCGAAGAGGGTATTTTTTATCGTTCGGCTATAACAAACGGCCGTTCTTTTTGTGCCCGTCTTTGACACCTACTAAGACTTCAGCTTTCCCAGAGAAAGAGGAGGGCTCCAGGATTACATCAGCAAACAGGCGGCGAATTTCATTGTGTATAAACTTTTCGTCGGCTGGACTGTGACCTCTGGATTTTGTCGTGAGTTGCTTACAGTTTCGTCCCTGGTACTGAAAAGGACGAGTAGGTCCAATATGAGGTGAGGTCAATTAACGTAGTGAAACCTGTAGTTTCATCCCACCGGATGGAATTCCAACGCTTTTGTGAAGTCTAAGAAAGTCTTGACCAAGATGGGCGTTCACACAAAAATGTGGTAAGGTTGACCATTTGACCGTCGTACACATCTTTATACCTGATCGATGTCGGGACGTGATTTCACGTATCACTTGACAGGGCAGTAGTGGCCATTATTATCTTGCTGCATGATTCGCGAACTTTCCAGTCATTTCGTAACGCTACAGAAGACGTTACATAACTTTCAAAACTACCTGTCTATCAAAGCGTGTAGGCGAGTTCCGTTAGCTTTGCTATCAACCACAGCATTTGAAAGACAATCCAGAGCAGCCGCTGGTTTCAGTCGAAACAGACGGACGGGTGGTGAAGAAGTAGGCAAACATCAGTCAAACCTTTTGAAAATGCCCCTTCTTTCCACATCCACTGCGTATCGCGTCTCGAGCATGACATTTCGGATGGGGAAGTTTGTCATACCCACAGAAAAAGCATTTGTCAGTCGACGAGCTGGAGCCTGCCATATCAAGCATTTTGACATGACTGGGAAAATTTTCCCAGACCTCTGTTGCAGCCGTGTGTCTGTCAGAGCAAATTGGTATACTCGGGATTGTTCTTCTGTCAGTTCAGACGATCTAGTTTGGACAAAAACGGCCTGAAAGTTCAACACCTTCTGTTCCATCAGTCTGTCAGATCTGGCTAGACAGTAGACACTTATGAAAGCATCTCGGATTGCATCGTCTCGTTTCTGCTCAGTTGTAGTGACTTTAAAGTTAGTCCTTCGCAAGCGACTTCATTCTGAGCAAACTGGTCCAATGTCTGTCCAATTTCTTGTCTACAAGTCGCTAACAGGCGCTGAGCGGATATTCCGTTCTTCGGCTTCACTTAGAGCTCCGGTAGTGTGACCTCTTAGGACATAGGATGTGTTCCATCACTTAGTTGTTAGACGAATAAATTGTTGCGAACAGTCAGATTCGACAGTGCAAAACAACGATTTTACGTCGAAATCAAAAGAACGAGAGGCTAGCGTTATGAGCAATATTCGTTTAACAAATAACGTATGACAACTGAAATGGAAAGCCTAAATAGATTACCAACTCTAGGACGAAGCAAGTATCACAAAATATTATGTGTCCACCAATGCTTTACGAAAGCCGCCTTGTAGTTCTCCCAGACGATGATGATGATACTCGGATTTTGACAGCTGACTTGAGTCGTGCATATTCCAACATCGTGTTCACTGACGAATAAAAGATGAACGACTGGCCGTCACTTCTAGACGTCGCGTACACTCCGTAAAATGGATGGATCAGTCCATAGAAAAACATGGACTGACCAGTACGCGCAATTTCTCAGCTTTGTTCTGCTGAAGTACAAGCGGAATTTGGTTCGCCGTTTAACAATTGGAGCCTAACGGATATATACACCGGATGAACTCCAGTACGTTCAAGACGTACTAGACCAAAATGGATATCTTCAACGATCCATGGACAGAAATGGAGCTAGAAATCGTTTGACCAGTGGCTAAAGAGCCCCTTTTTGTCACTTCCGTACGAGGGTGAAGTTGTCAGTGAGATTATCGCCCACCGAGTTTCTGATGCAGTTGGGGGTACCTATCCTGCGGCACGAAACATCTTATCGTCCACTGATTTCCTGTTGTTAGTGCCACATGTGAGAAATAGTTTGTCTAGATTTTCTTTGTTCTTTTGTATTTATTCATTTAGCTGTTGTTCTCGAGTAGATTAATTTGGGGGAACTACGAAGGAGCTTTTGAGAAAGACTCATGGACACCTCCAGAGATGGTTTTACAATAGTTCGAGAATGCCATTTTCACGCAGTTAGTATACACAACACTGAAGCAATCGTCAGATTCCCCGAATAATGACCACTCACGCAATCTTGAAACGTTAATCAAACAGCAACAGCGTGTTAATCCACACAGTCTGTGAAATAGGGACGAATAAACCTGTTGCATATTGATGTCCACTACCAAATAGTGTATCTCCGATCAGTGTATACGCTCTATCAATTTCGTATCAACACAAATTTCTTGGTGGGGGAGAATGTCATAATACTTTGGGTATTTGTTTCATCCTTGAGTTGGTAATCTATTTACGCTTTCCATTTCGGTTGTCATACGCCAATTGTTGGACGAATATAGCCTATCATAGAGACCTCACCTTCTGATTCCCACATGAAACCGTTGTTTTGCTCTGTCCAGTCCGACTGTATGCAACAGAAACCTTTGAAATGCTTAGGCACGAGTTCCACAATGCACTTTTCCAGTGCGATCGGCCATCAGATAGAGCTGGATGAGACATTCCAAGTCATCTAAAAGAGTCATCAAACTCGTTCCAGAACTATCAGTGAGCGACTGTTATCAACGGGTGAGGCTATTACCACCTGACTTCACAACCTCTATCTGGGTGCCCGAGAACAGTTCAGGCATACTCTACCTCCCTTGGCCAATTATTCCATAGCCACTCGAAACCCGAGCAGGCGTGAACCAGTTGACACCGACGAACATGTGTCTCACGGCAGGCACGTGTGACAGTCTCACACATTCACCAGCACTCCCACCCTCTTTCAGTGGTCCACCTCACTTCTGTGATTTTTAACGACCTATTTGACTTGTTCTGATTCTCATATGTAACTCGCACGTATCCCATGTAATTACAAGAGCCCAATGAGAATGGCTAAAAACGACTGTTTCCACAAATGACTTCTTAGGAGTCGAGCTATAAGCAAAAGTATGGCGTCACCAGCAAGATAGCTTCCTTGCGGTTTCCACTGCCAGGCGTCAATAAGTGCACCCACTTCACAGACAGCAAGGCTAAACAACATAGACTTCGCTGGACCCGATTAGGTACACTGTAATCGAAAGTCTCCAGCCACCGACTGTGAGTTGCGAGCTCTCCAGCCTGGGTGACGAACCCGATCTACATTGGCCAACCCTCTGGTGAGCGACTTCATTTCTCTATGCCAGGTCATCACCTGTCCACTTCACACCTTACGCCAGTTGGCTGCATCATCATCATCATCATAACAGCCATGAGCCTGACCAAAAGGTACTGTGGTTCGGGCTGCCGATCAGCTCAACAGTGACGTGGAATATCCTAGGAGAAAACGTTACTAAGAAGGTTGAGAGTTATTAAAAGGAGACTAAGCGGAAGAACTAGAAATGGTATGGATACAGATACGCCATTGACTGCGACACACCACCATCTCCGATAGCATCTCCAACCAGCGATTTGACTGATCACGAGGACCCTATCCAGGCAGGCGACACCTACCCACTTTGCTCAATGGAGCAATCAAGGTCTTCATATTTCGTGACCACGTTGTTGGTTGACCACCACGCGGCCGCGGCATCGGCAGACGATTAACCGCCATTCTCAGTACATGGTCTAACCATCAACGTGTGGACCTGGGGAGTGGACACAACTCGCTTAGCAATCACTACCAAATACCCACTTCCTAACCTTTGCGTTGCATACTCGTCAGTACCACCTGGTGCGAACGACCGAACGCAGACATCGATGGTCGAATACCTGAAGACACTTCATATCTCCTAATCCGGGTGGTCAAGTTTCTCCGCCGTAAAAAATATAGTCTTCACTATCGCCTTATGTAAACGACTCGTAAGACCCACAGAAATACCTCTCTGCCTCCATGAGTGTTCTAGATTAACGAACAGTTCCTATTTTATTACCTACACATCCGCCGCCGCTGACACAGTTTCCCAATCACACAAACCGATCAACAACCTCCAACATTAAATCCACATAATCACAGCATTCTTACAGAAGCAAACTGCAATTTGACGACGCAAAGCGCATTCCGAAGCATTTAGCAGGATGTGAACTAACGTCTGGTATTGTCAAACAACATCGTGTTGTCAGCACAATCGAGACCAATCGATCTCCCACCAGGTAAGAGATTCAGGCCAGCATGGAAGAGTGTCGCAGATAATCCTCCACTATTTCACCTATGACAAAGTTAAGTAAAACTAGTTGAATTTGACGCCGCTTCCTGATGATAGAGCTGGTACACATTTCGACATAGGCTCTAACCTGACCTGGAGTGTGGGAATGAAGCGCCGACAGTATGTTCATATACTTGGCCAGTAAACTCCTGTGTTTCAGCGACTCTAAAAATGAAGACCGATTTATTGAATTGACCACGTCCTTATAATCGAGAAATACGGCAAACGTTGGCAGGCGGTACACGTGACGCTGCTCCAGAATGACGAGGTGTAAAAATATGATCAGTATATTTTCGCCCAAGACGAAACCCTGTACGTTCTTTCCTAATGTTTGAAAAATGCAACTACGCACCCCAGTTTTAATGGGTGGTCCTAGCCTTACCGACCAGGGTACTACATTTGAAGTTTGTGGCGATAACGCAGTAGAGCCAGGAGGCAAGTTAAACTTATCCTCAGCACTCTAATATTCTGGACGTCACCCGCCTCGCTGATAGCCTACCCAGCAGATGGTCGCTTTGGACCAACAACACAGGTAAGCTTGGAAAGTCTGTCAGTGTTTTCTCAGGCGAAAGCGGTCTCCAGTTCCTCAACTTTCGCCATTAGTCCAGCCTCATGATCGATGACCAGGCTGCGCCTCAGCTTCCTACGGATATCCTTCCTGAAACTATCAGGAAGAAGGTTCCACTTGGCGTCTCGCAACTACACAGATTTTTTAGAGCCACTGTGTCTAACCCACGAATTACCGTGCCACATGGTGCAGTACCTGCTAACGAATGGCCTGTATGATTTGAGTTCAGCACCTATGGGGATCCTCGAGGTGAGAACTGCTAGGCCTGCTCTCTAAGCTAGTTTGGTGCTTACGCTTTGGCGACGGCGTTGTTATCGGTGTGCTCCTTGCCCAGCAAAAATAAGAACGGGACGAAAACGTACCAACGCACAATCTGAATCCAAGTATGTGCTCCAATAAGGATGACAGTCCTGAATGGAGCCCCGTCATCTGTAATCAACAGCTATATTGTCTATCTGACAACAGGTGTGATTCCGAGAAGAGGGCACCAAGTACAACAATGACGCGCACGACGTCTAAAACCAGTACTGGCTAAAACAACCTATGTTCACTGCACAGGTGAAACAGCCACACCAAGGTAGCCTACCTGAGCGTCCATTTCTCCGGCCAGAACGACTACATCAGAACCATGTGCCGATCGAAGAGTGGCCAGATCCGAGTAAAACATGTCCATGACACCGATGTCAGTGCCGTAAGCTGAAGCACTAGACATGATGAGATTTCTAAGAACTGCGTCTACAGCTGACCTTAGTAGAACCTGTCAAGCGGACGGCACAGTCCACTGCTAACAGGAACATAACCTACCAATGAAACTATGGCCGTCCTGCTGAGGCCTATACCTACTCCAACCCAACCGGTAGCGGCGGCCGCTGAGTCACTCGAGCTGTATAGCAAACATCGGGTAGACAGTGTAGGGGATGTTAATTCCATACGTTGACTACTGCCCTGAATTCTAGTCTCTGAAACAGAACAGACATCGACGTTTAACGAGTCTAACGTTAGTCGAGAGCGGCCTGTTGATATGCCTGTTTTACCGTGCGAATGTTGAAAGCGTCTATATTAACTCGTCTTCTAGGTCCATGCAAAAGACGAGGGATGCCTGGGGCTGAGTAATGAGATAGGATTTACTAACAGTGTTACCATGATTAACTATATCTATTGCGGGGTCTGCGGAGCAATCACCAAAAGTGGGATCAGGAGAGACCTGAGAGCTAAATTTGATAGGACAGTGGGGGAGGGCTCAACAATAGCATGTTTTCGCCCACCCACTATATTGTATACAACAGATAGGGTGACCCGGTTTATATTGCGAGACGGCTGATGCAGTATGGAATTATTAGTGTTGGGAGTATTCATGGTTGTATGTGGGCTCAGATACTGCCAGGACACTCAGACTTAGGCGGGAGAACGAAAAAGGCTCTTAACCAAAGCCTTTGGCTCAAAAGCCTGCACCGCAAGGCAGCGGGTGAGTGGCAGTGTACCCGGACTGGTACTTTTCAAGGAAAAGAAGCCAACCTTCTTCCAACCCCCAACCTGGAGGACCAGGAGATTGTGGTTTGTCAGATCCCCACTTATCGGGCTGCCTGGCATGAGTGATTCCGTCGATGCGGTGACCACATCGTCCAGTTTAGTCCAGTAGGTAGGTCATCGAGATGCACAAGCCTTCACACCGCGTCAAAATCCAATCTCGTTCCGATAGGCACAGACATTATCTACGAGTTGGTCAGTTCAATCAACACGCCTTAGATGTCTTTAACAACTGACAGGCCGCTAGAGATGAAGTGGGCATTTAACTACAGTCCTACTGTATTAACCACTACTTGCAACATGTATCGCAACAGCTTCATGACGACTACACAATAATGCGATTGCCTCAAATGGAGTTACCTGAAAACCGAATGTTCTAGGAACATGAGCAATCAGCCCACAAGAATCTTTTTGTCAGTAATCATTAGCTAACTCCGATAGCCGATGTCAACAAGAGCTTTTCCATACTAAACAGTACTCATGCAGTATATATAAAGCAAGAACGCCCAACTGGAATTGTCAACAAGACTGTCCATACCAAATTCTTGCAACTTGTAGTAAAGCATCAGAACAAAAGCAAACTCATACCGTGAACAACTAAGACTGCACAATGCACAAGGAAAAACCCCGTCAGGAAAAAAACGATCAATCGACCTAGCCTAGAGCATAACTCACCAAAATTTTTAACACCCGGACATTATCCACGTTGAAATGAGTTTTCTGAGGCAATATCGAGACTGGAAAAAAGACGATATTTGGAAGCACACACATACTGCACGCTTTTGTGATCAGTTCCGAGAGGAACTCAGCCAATTCAATTTGTTTACTCATTATTGAAGTTTTGACCACTTTCTTAACGCTTTCGTGGTCGCGCAAATCCGATAGACTGCTTACTACCAGCTCTGAAAGAAACGCTCGCTATCACTGCACAGGATTTTACCATCTAAAATATCCAGAGCTTTCGTTCTTGCCATCTCATACCCTTCTGTAACCTGTGCAACCGAAAGACCCTGAAACATAATAAAAGTCAGAACGCCACTGTACCATTCTCAGCAGATCTCTTGCCTGTTCCAGTAACGCTCCTGCCAATTGGAAAACGAAATTTGTACCGTCACCGGCCTCTTGTTCTTGTTGCTGTGACGCCATAACCAGGATTTTCGCAGCTGGATGGGCCACTTCAAGCTCACGCAAAATTGTCGCAGCATCATTAGTAATAAACTGACGGCCAATATGATTTATAACAATTTTATTTTGACCAGCTGGCCCGAAAGTGGAACGGGTCGTCTTAGAGAGAGCCAAGCATGCCTCAATATTTCGAAAAACAGCTTCCTCTAGGCCTTCGAAATACTAAAAGCACTTAGGATGCAGAAAACTAATTACCCTAGCACCATCTTTCAGCATAGACATGAATCCCGGAGCTTTTGGAACGTGCATAGCCATTTTTAGATCAATTAACGATCGGTCGGTTACTAAGGCCGGCAGAGAAAACCCAAGGCGTGCAAATATTGAAGGTGGCGGGCTAAAAACCCAGTGTTTCTGGAAACTGTTCACTTCAGTCGATCAAGGAATTGTGACAGAAGGTGAAAGAACGAACATTTGGAAATTTCCAATATTTTGATTGGAACAAAAAGCACCTCGGTGATAGGTTTAAATGGGAGGTGGGTAGACCATTCGATAGAAAGTTCAAGTTGAAGTTCAGTCTACACAGGACGAATAGGCTTTTGGCAATCTAGCATCCAGGATATTTGCACCGAAGTGCCAGAAAACCGCTTCCAGGGCTACGACTGTCCCACCTGAAGTGGGATCTACGGATTTTTCAGGTTCTATTTCTTCGATTTCAAAGCTCGTCTTGACACTGTACGAGAAACTCCGACTGGATCCGGGACCCTTGTGCCTCTGCCTCGAACCCGTGTATTAATCGCTGAATCGCTGAATTATCGATTAATCTATGTGGGCAAGAGAAATGGGGCAAGGTAGAATGAAAGGAAAATAATCGCAAACCCCAGTAATTGTCTGAATACATGACATTTAGTGTGAGCTTTCTTCACACTACAAGGGGCCTCAATCATGATAGACAAGACCGGCAGGTAGTGATACACTCACTGGAGGAGGCATCAGGAAATCCTCTGGTTACAACTTCAACTCCATCCCTTCCTGAATAGGATCACCAGAATAACACATTTCCGTAGATATGCTGTCGCATCCTCCCCAACAGTGAAGGCATTCTACCAACCGGGGAGGCCTTTTCTAAACAGAAATGTCATTAACTGGAACCGGCGGGCCTTACAAATAACTCAACTGTAGGCAATTTCCATTACCAATCCACCGACTCGATGCTGGAGGTCCGAATAACCTGGAATCAACTTGTCCTTACGTTTCGACACCCATCGGGCGTCCGTTGCTCCGGATGACAGGCAGTGAAATCATAACGCAACACTATTCTCTGATATTCATGAGGACCAGTAGTCGTGTGGCCTCTTCAATGAAGTTTACACTGGCCTGTTAAGGTGATTGGAAAGACTTTTTGTTTGCAGTGAGTAAGGTCCATCTCACCATCCCAAGAATGCCGAAGCCATTTTCATCTGGAAATGAAGGGTAACAGGCACGATAGACGAAATACGTATATCTCCATTTTTTTCCAGTTCGACCCTAGTGGCGTCTGGTGTACAGTAAACCATAAAGTTGTTTTTGGATTTTCCACGGAGTGACATACGCACCGACTTACTACCACCTATTAGTAAACTCTTATCGCCTGACCAGCCCTTAGTGACGTCTAGTTCAATCTTCAGTTCTCAGATATCACCTGCAATTCGGACTTTAATACTGTCGGTTTACAGGGGAGTCCTGCTTGAGATGTTGTTTGGAAGATCGTAGGAATAGGCGGAAAATACAAGAGGATGTAAAACTAATCTATTATGGTACTCTGTTATGACCGGGACGCAATATGGAAAGGGTAATCCTGCTCTATTTTTGAAGGTTTCTACTATCAGTACAAGAAGGAAACCACTAAAGAATATCCCTTCAGACATGGTAATTCTAGCCTTCAGGACGACTGTTTCCAGACCACACCACCCCATAATTCCGGGTCCACCAGTCGCAACGGCATGAGTACAATCAACTTTGGGTTCCCGGACTGTCCTGATGCTGTTGGTCCATAGATGGCTAACCACGAGAGCCCTCGGCGATCCACAATTGAAATAAATAATATGGTTTGTGCAACATTGCTTTCATATACTGCTATCTATAAAATTACTCGTGACTAAGAATTATCTCGTAAATGTATCCACAACTCCCGGTCCCTTGTTTACATAGCGTCGAGGGTAGGGCTGTTCTCGTGTCGGTTCATTACCTCTTGTTAGTCCTGTGAGCTCGATTACTACAGAATGTCGTGGACTTCCAGCGTGTGTAAGAGAGGACCATGTGTGAAACGATTGATAGACGTAACAAAACTGAAGAGGAAAACGCCTGTTATTAGACCCCAGTCGTTGGCCCCGTTCAGAGACACCAGTGAAGATACGTTACGCGTGGTCACTTAAGAATGGATCCATGCTAGACAGAGAGTTAACCGAAATAACACTTTCTAAAGGAGAGCATTCTAAGTCACGCAAACATGCAACGAGAATCAGCTCTTGTTAGCACTCGTCTTCTCTGATGGGTTGCAATTTCGCTGATATGACCCCATATTCCAAGCCAAGCACTAACTGACGTGAGTGGGTAGGAGGCTTCAAGGTGAAGATTTTAAAAAAGAGTTTCCCGATTTACAAAATGAGAGTTGCTAGTGGTTTACGTTATCACCAGGACCAACTAGTTACAACGCGGTGTGAACAAGTATGTCGGAGTGTATCAGAACTGAACTACTAAATCGTATTACTGTTGTCGATTTTGTCGAAATGTCCTGACATTGTTGAAAACGCTGAGTTTGGTCTAATTATTGTCGGGTTTATTGCAAGGTGGCCTCACGTCTTACTGTGTTCGTCACATAATCAGCATTAACCATCTGTATTTTTATGTCGACCGCTATCATTTCCCTTACTGTTATTCAGTCAGGGGCCTTCAAAGATTCGAACAACAAAAGTAGGCGATGTCCTTTCATTTAATTCTCCGGAAACTTATAATCCCTACCATTCTTTTGTCTACGAACGGTCGTTTTGTTCCACCCCACTTGTTTAAACGAATTCAGTTCTGTCGCCCCCGATTGCAGGTCGATTCTTATCTGGTCATTTCGTTGTATGGTAGCTTTCTTTGTTCACCGCTTAAAGGTTTTTCACATTTAAGGTGGGTAGCTCAATTTTGTTGTAGGCATATTAAGTTGGTGCGGTATTTAATCCAGTTTTTACGAGTAGCTTCGTCAAAGCCGTTTCACTGGTTTGTTGTACAGCAACTAAATAACAACGGGGAGGACAACACGGTGAAGAGAGAAAGAGTGACAAACATGAGTCTTGGGAGGGAAAAGAAATGACAACAATGAAAGTACGCAGGGATATACGTGCCCGACCGTCAGTGGCTATTTCGGAGTAATCCATTCCTCTATCTGCCTCTTCAATACGTTGACCAACGACTACAGGCCAGCTGTCGCAAGTAGTGCCTCCTATGTCTAACGGAACCTGACGGCAAAACATTGTCGTTAACATAAGAGTTTGCTACATGCTATGAAAATGTTGTATTTATGGCCCTTGTGAATCGTCGTATCGGCGATGGTGAATAGGTTTTAACAGAGTCATCCAGGAAGCACAGAACTTTGTATGTCGGAATGAGGTAGCTTTCCACTACTCTGTTGGCTAGGGAGCGCAGTTTTAGTTTTAAAAGGTCCTTGTCCGGCAAGGAAAATGGACCATCAAAACTCTCGGCAACATTCAGGGTGGTTACGTCTTTGTTTCAGTACGACGTACATGCCGGAATATTAGCATCTTGGGTAGCTTAGCCAGTGCACAAAAGATGACTCAAAAGATGTGGATTGGGAAACTCCCCGGAAGCCCAACCAGCGACACTGAATTGGTATTGGCTTTCTATGCCAACAATACAACGCTGATACTATAGGATAGGTCCGGTGTAAAAGCAGTGGCTTAGGTAGAGCCACCGATGTGGTTTTTTTCTAGTACTGTGATGAGGAATACACACGGTCGCTGATTTGCACATGTTGAGGGACAGCCGATTTTGCACGGAGCACCAGTGCGGGGTAATAGGTCTCTGAAATAGTTCCGAATTGTCGGCGTCGCGTAAAACGTGCCAAACTTCCTGTTCTTCAGCATTCATCCCACAAAGAGAGTTGTTCATATCTTGAAGGTCGTTGATGTGGGCTAGCAATAGTAAAGAATTCATTGTAACGCCCTGTGGTACGCCAGTCGTGGTGCTGAATGTCCTGGATAGCTCGCCAATGATTTCAACTCTGTATATGCGGCAGGAGAGATTGTTTGAGCCATGGGAAAGTCTCACCGCATTAACTCAGCTTATTCAGTATGTCCGGCAAGTTACTGTAAGCGAGCTTAGCGAACGCCATGGGGGGAATATGAGAGCAAAGCAACGACTGGGAAGCGCTTCTAGGAAGGCTTCATCTGCAAATCACCAACAACCTGTTAGTGGGTCGTGGATGAGTGACCATTGCTGAATTCGTACTACTCTGGCGTCAACTGTGGTTAAGTAGCTGAGTGCCCCCTGGCGAATTTGCCCACTAGTTCTCCACCATTCCTAGCATGCCGGTTGTTAGAAAAATCGATCCAAATTTTCTGATGTTCGTTCTATCCCAGCTTTTGTGAATGGGACAGCTGATGCCGTGTTTTCAAGTGACTGAAATACAACCAGCAGAATGCGTTGGGGCAAACCGTCGAGCGGCTCTATCGGCTCCCATGCGCATCCTCTCAGCATACTTGAAAGCATCTTACCAAACCCCGGTGGCTTATCAATCAGTAGCAAGAGCAAATTGGCGCACACGTTGGCCGGGTGAAATTAGTGAGTGAGTCTGGAATAAAATAAGGAATGGAGGCTATGCGGCAAAGTTCAGCTGAGTCGCTGAAGGTAGGTACTTACTGAGCACACAGTAAACCTGCTGCCATGGGATTGGAAGTGGTGTAATATTCCAATGAGTCAGTCACGAGCGACAAAATACACAATGCTCAACGTTCGTAATCAACGCACAATAGGGTCTCCCTCACACAAAAACAAAAGTCACAAAGCAACGAGGAACGTATATCAATACAACACAGATACCGAAAGAGATTCGTTCACGCCGTGTCCTTGTCCATATATGTAGTGGACCCCACGGTCCGGAAACAACCCACCAATCAGAATTGGCCACATGCTCACTGACCGCTGACCTCGGGCTCTGGTTGATCGTCTTCCTCAACGCCATGCACAGACGCGGCCAGCCCGCCTGTTCGAGGACCTGGAAGAAAGCGGAAGGGAGCATGTGTGACAAAATATTATGACGGCGCTTTACACGCCACTACAGTGGGGAGTTGTAAAGGTCCCACGAGAGATTGTGTAGCGGCTTTCGATGTACTCAAAGAAACCATGTGCACGAAGAGTCACTTAGGATAATCAGCAATGTATTCTGAACGTGGTAAGTGGTGAACTCAGCCACCGGCGAGTATGTCTGCTGTACACTGTGTACAAAATTTGTATGCAACTGAGGGGTGCTATCTCCATCAATAATAAATACACCCGCATGGCACGATGCCGGTTCATTAGACGCTTGGATGGAGGTTTGACCCAAGGCGACTGCAGACAAGGCTTGAAGTATACGCTGAGACTGAACTAGTTATCCAGGTGTCCAAATGTGACAAACTTATCCTGGTGTTCATCTATCGCGCTGCATTCGTCAGGTGGGAGCCAGGCTGCTCGAGGTGGGTTTCCTTGCATTGTTCATAAGTTGGCCGGCCTGAAGTCGTTTTGGGCCTTCACCGTAGATCGGGTGATGGTGGCACCCCACGTTAGGCGGAAGCTGACTGTAGCTTCGTCGCTCACATTCAACGACGCACCAGCTTCCACGATATCCGTCACGTGGGGTTTGGTAGTTAACATAATAGTTAGTCGGAACGGTCTGTAGACTCCTGGCCAAACTCGTGGGTTAATCGACGCGTTTGGTGGATGTAACCTCTGTAGAAGACCGTAGGACTCACTGGCCAAGGTACCGGGGGTTAACACACTGGAGAGGTAGGCGTGAGGAAGGTTGAAGTCACCAAGAACGATGCTACCGTATCCGAGAGATGCGTGTCCGTCTGTTAACACTGGACGTCCTTTTATAGGCAACTATACGTTTAACATGATTCGCCTGAAGGTCGTTCAGAAGGCAAAACGGTCCTTTTGGCGTGAATCCTCGATTTTTAAATATTTTTTTGAAATTTTAAAATCAAAATTTCAGGCAAAGGACCTACAATACATCAACTGTAAATAAGCGTCGTTGATAGAAAAATTGGAACACATCGAATAAGTCCCAAAAATATTGGC
>LUCH01003067.1:52453-71354 GCA_013368495.1 Paragonimus heterotremus | reverse complement strand
AATTGCGAATCCATGTCATTCGGTGGAAATTCTGGCAATTTCCTCGTGATTCACTGTGCGTTCAGCACAATAGATATCATGAAAACCAATCTGAAGGGAGATCTGGGCAGCTGGTTGTTGTCTAACTTATCTTCTGCGAATCACCATGATATGGCGGCGTAAAAAGGATTTGCCGCTCTTAAGATGATTAAGCGCACTTTCCCCCTCATAGACAAGGAAGCGTTTCAAACGCTTTACGGGGGTTATATAACACCGCTCCTCGAGGATGCGAATCAGGTCGTGTATACCGGCCTTAAGAAAGACATATTAGCTATTGAGCGTGTCCAGCACGAGGTTATCAAACTAGTCATGGGCCTGAGAAATGTTACGTACGAGTCCCTGTTTGAAATTCTTGATCCATACCCGCTTGAATTTCGACGACTCCGCGGTGATTTAATTCTTACACACTTCCTGTTTGGAGTAGATCTCCTTGAACAGTTCTTCATTATAGCGAATAATGACGGCCGGCTAGGTTATAACAAGCTTTGCAAGCTTCGTCCTCGAACCTTCTTTAGGCAGCAGTTATTTTCTTACAGAGTTATTAACCTTTGGAAGAGTCTTCCTCCTGAGGTCGGTAGCAGCGCTTCTATCGATCGTTTTAAAACATCACTTGACCCTCATTTTCAAAAATCTCTATCATGCAAGTTATCTTACTTTGTTTCTGGTATTTTCTGTAATCCCCCAAGAGTGGTACTACACCGTTTTCAGACTGCCTTTCAGAACAACAGACGCCCGCTTGACGCTGAGCAAGGAAAAGTGACCGGACCAGGTAACCTTGGGCCTCCGCCTCGAACCCGTGTATCAATCGCCGAATTGTTGCTTTTGTTTAGATTTGCACAGTATAACCGTAATCAGTCGACATGTAAACTTTAAACAAGGAACGTTCGAAGTAGCTGTCTGTAAGTGCTCACTCCACACTCGGAATAAGCATACGACTTCAACAGATTGACGGGGACAGCTCGAGAAAGCATACTGCGCATCTGAATCAAAATTATCGTTTAGATCCAAAATTACCGCTGTAGTTGACTGTGAGAAGTGTTCTTGCTCCAGTGTTTGCCATAAATCAAGGGTGTATGTGGTGCTCTTCTGGAACAAACTTCACGGGAAATTCTCATAGCGATTAAGATTTATCTCCGGTGCTCATTGTAACGAATAGACTTGCAAGAAGTAACCGAAGGCGCAGAGAAGACAACGCCTGATAGAAAGGCCCTAATCAGTCAGAAAACGAGGCATGTGATCTATAACATAACGAATAGAAAAGGTAGATCACGATAATATATAGAGGGATCAGTATGATAGGAAAGAGAACAATATGATTCCGAAATAAAATATGACATTCATTTGAATCATTCCACTGTTGTGGCCTGGGCAGTTTAGCTATTAATGTTCCTTAGTAGGTGTTTCTTGTATCCTCATCACTCGGTTCCTAACGGAGTAGGCGATCTCTGAGCGAATAGCAAAACAAAGCGAGTACGAACAGTGGCATGATTTAAGTCGAGGTCGTTCTAAAAAATAAACGAGTCTTCAATGGAGTAGAGCCACAGGTAGGTGATGGCGGTATGATCAGTTTACGTCCGGGGTTGAGCTATACTGGGCGGTTTCCATTTGATGCGTTGCTGTCTTTGGTGTATAACTTCATAAACCGATATATCCGCATAATTGTGACAGTCGATCACCGTTGTAATGGTTTCGTGCCTGGACACTGAACTTATCATCTAGCCGTCTGTCTGCTGGTGCCAGACGATCAAGTCGTGTGTGCATATCATTGTCAAACAGAACGAAGTCCGGATGCTTCGTTTATTCCCAGAAGGTCTATGTGGGTATCTCAGATGACGTGCTTGACAGCTTCCGAATCCTCTTCCGTATTGACATGTGCGGGTGTGATTGTATGTTCATTGGATCGTGTCTCATTACCTAAGCAGTCCCACGCATTCTGTTGTACGACATAACCATATGCGTATAACTGATTCCTGTCTGACTACTTCTCCCTGACCTGTCTGACATGGTTGTACCTGAAAGGTTAGAAGCCATAGTCAGTATGTAGTGGACAAGGGGGTATGTGCTAGACACTCATCCACTGACAATCTAAAACGCCATTCCTGAAGGGCAATCGAAATGTAGTTTCAACAGGCATCGAACCAAAAGAACGCAGAGGGGTTTGGAAACAAACCGTATATTTCCAGTAATGTTTGGAACTGCGATAAGCAGTTAGCTCTAGCCTAGTTTGGGACCAATGACAGCAACCAAGAGAAGAAAGAAAGGAAGCGCAAGATAGGCTACAACCCACTCGAGGGTACTCAAAAGCGCGCTAAGCGAAAAATGCGTGAAGCCTTCGAGTGAGTTAATCGATGCTCAAAAAGGTCCGGGTTAAACGACCTTAAAAAATGAAATAATAAATGAGGCGTTAGGAAAAGGGCAAGCATTCGCTGTTTGCAATTAGTTGCACGACTGAAGAAAGTGGCACTGAGTTCATATCTGGCCTTCTATAGCAGACGTACACAGAATCATGCGTACAGAACAGACAAGCGGGAAAACACGGTTGCAACCGAGATCCTTAAGGAAGCCACACGTTTGCTGATCACTATAAGTATTACCACTCTGATCGCTACAACGCAAGACTGACTATCAAATCAAGGTAATGGAGTAGTACAGACTCTGAGACGTACACAATCGGTGGCAGGGAACCTTGAAAGAGATGGCGACTAATGGTGTCCATTGACGTAATTGTTGTTTGCCTGAGGTGTATGCAATGAATGAAGGCGGTGATGTCTCGGTAGAAGGCGTCTCAGCTGTTGCTTTACTCCCACCTGCGGATCGGTTGTTTTTTTTGCATGACGTGGACACAACAGTGTTAAATGTTTGAGTTTAGGCTTGAGGTCTTCGTGCATCGAGTCCCACTCTCTCCTTTGAGCTAGGACTTTCTTTTTTATCGTTTGTACGGCGGGAGTATCTCCATGTTAAACACTTATGCACTACTTTCGATAGTACTGATGATGTGAACCAAGACGTTCTTCCGTTTCTTGTCAATTTCAGTTGTATGTCCAATCAAGATCACTTAGATTCCAAATGCCCTAACGTTCACTCAGCTAACGCATGGGAAACTGTGGATTTGGGTTCGCCGGATAGGAATGAAAAATTTCTACGTCTTATGGGCGGTGCCACCTCGCGTGAACACAAGGGGAGCATCATAATTGGTGAGTGTGCTGATCTCCCACACAGGCAAATTGGTTCAAGCCAGACGAAAATAGCCGGCGAACTGGAGTCACAGTTTCGTGAAGGAGTTGACCGACGTGCAATGTTCAACGAACATCAAGGTTTAGGATCTCTTTCAAGTAAGTTCTGTTGAATGGCTCCCTTGTTCCGTTATTTCGACATCTATATTTTTCCTGTCTGTGTTTGTTTTTGACCAGATTTAACATGTTAATTTTATAGATAACAGTAGAAGATACCACTTTGTTTACTTTCCTCATTCACAGACTCTATACTTTAAATTTTGTTGGCGACAACAAAAATGGTAACGGATAAGTTTCACGCTAAAAGGAAAAGTGGCGTTGATTCCAAGGTAAATGGACTGTCTAAATTAACAGTTTTTGTTTACGTAGGAAGTGATGACGATTACTACTCCAAACGATTTGACCGGGTCGGCATCTTGACCTATCCTCATGATGTATCCTGCAGTGAATAAAGTCAGGTTCCCATTGACGCTTCAAGTCTTCAGGGTTTACGCCGCAAAGCGTTAGTCGCTATTACATATATTAGGTCGAGTGCGATGAGGATACTGCCAGGTTACCCAGACTTTAGCAAGAGCATTCGAATCAGCTGAGGTTCATAACAACAACCATATAACAGACTGCGCATGACATCGATTAGTGGCATGTGGTATATCGATTGTGATGATTACATTGGTCAACATGGTTATCCCATGAAAGAGTGAATCTGAGTTCAAATCGCGACCGTTTTAAGAATACGCACTGCTGACGAGTTCTGGCAACACCGTCAGTAACAGCAATTAATGTAACACGCTTCGAGGCTGGTGTTTCTCAAACTAAACTGACTAAATGTCTATCTGGGCGCGAAGGTTACAAAAAGTTGTCTGTAATGTTCAGTTTATTCTATCCAACTTCTCAGCTATCTGTCATAAATAAAATAGCAGCATGTTATGCTTCTGAGATTCCATAAACTGACGTTCGAGGGTGGAATACATATATGTTGGGCTGATGACTGGGATGATTAGAGTGTTAGGCCAGGTGCGTTTAGTCGTACCAGTATATTTCCGTGTACCACGTAGCTTTCTTCACTGGATGTGCTCTCATCTAAAGTGTATAAAGCGAACGGTCGTAACGAAATAATCAGCACTACGAACCTAGCATGGTGATCAGTACTTATGCTGTAATGTTTTTTCTCACTCTGTTCTGGTTTTTATAGACTTTTCATGGCATACCATATTTCATAGTACAGTTCCAGAGCCATGCGCGTTTGACGTCCTCAAACACGCGTTAACTATTAACATCACTGATGGTTCTAATCCATCTGAACTAATTTATGTCGTACACATTAAGTCGTATACTTGCTAACATGTCTATTTAATGACATCATCATTATAGACAGCATTACATCAGTGGTTCTTACCGATGCTTAATGACTTTGGTGACATAATTACCTGTTTCTTTAACATGTTTACGCGTTTCAACGGTGCTGTGCTCGACTCTAACATGAATTTCTGCACCCACTTATGCAAATGTACCCTCACCTCGGAGATTATGCATTTCTCAGTTCTGCTCATGCAACTTTCACCACAGTCACATACAAATTGGCGAGCACAATGAGAGATGGTGCTAGGCGGTTGATTTGCTTTGATTAAAAACGCAGATATTCCGCGTGTTTCAATGACTTCGCTGTTCTCCAGGAACGGAATTCTGCACTCCTCTATGCACATATCCTTTCACTGTTTAAGTCAAGCATCTCGATTTGCCTATGTAATTTTCATTGTCGACGTCTTGCCGACTAATCATTTCCAAAAATATGTTCGTTTGCGCTGATCTTACTGGACTTCTTATCACTGCACCATCACTATGTCCATCAGCATGCTTTTCAGACTTAAATCTGGTATTTTCTGTGCATACAAGAGTGTGATCTGTAAGACATTCGACTGGTAAACTAATAAAAATATTATGACAATATGAAATAACAAAACGGTCATTTGTTTCCAAAAATGTAACGTAACTAACTGTGAAATCACTGCTGACAGAAAAACATATGTTACCTCACAGAGACAGCTTATAAAGGTTGTGCCCGATAAGGAACTGTTTCGTGCTGACCGTGTTGGCGGACAATCCATGGTGCGGCTTTTTCTACTGTATGCATAAAATGACCTCGATGGACTAAATGTTTGATGATCCACTCATTCGCAACGTTTGAGTTCCAATTAGTTTTGCATACGTGGAATGAATCTTAATCATTTGTCCATGTCTAGCCATGAACCATTGTCATGTTTGAGGAAAAGTAGAACGTTCGTGCATTTTAGTCGACTGCGACATCAACCAATTTCATTTTGAACTGCCTCTACATTAACAAACAATACCGAGTTACAATCTTTCAGTTGGTCTGATCTCATTTGTAGTAGGACCTGCGTTTAAAGGACGTTTAACTGCTTCAGAGTAGTCCTGAATATGAGCCCGATGAGGAATACTTTACGCTACTTCTGCGCGACGCCAGTGGAAAAGAGCTTGTGTACATATCTGAAATCCCATTGGTGGTTCTGTGTATGCAAAGTGCACCACAAATTTGTTCGGTGGTTCATCTGATCTACTTTTGAAGCCACGTCGTGTACTAGATTCTTTTGAACTAAAAGCGGGACGTACCTATGGAGTCACGAAATGTTTGCTGTTAACAGTGTAGCCTTATTTACGAGTATCTAAGTTCTTGAAACCGTGAACTGTTTTTGGTTTTATTTCAAGTGTGAACACATTGCTTTACCAGCTGCATATTTTACTGATCACATTCTTGTGTGCACTGAAGACAAGATTTCAGTTTGACAAAGTTTCTGACGTAGTAGTTGGAAATTTATTTGTACACGCACTGATAGATGTGTTTTGAAAGCCGATTGAGCGGCAGGTCTGCCACGTTTATCCTTTGTACATGTTCAGCTGACGACGTTTTATTTCTCGCGAATGTTGATCAGTTTCCACTCTTGTTTCTTTGTTGTAGTAATCCTAACCATAGCCTTTCTAAACTCATGTTCGTCTTCAGCTTTTTTGCTTTCCAGCCTATCGTTTACTTCGTCTTGAATTTCCTGTGTCACAAGTTTCATCTTTATTCGTTAAGTAGCGTCCCTGTCGTTTGAGTCTCAGTCAGTCTGTGGTATCTGATACCGTTGAGTCCCACACAGTGTTGTATAATTTTTTTTCTGGCTTTTTCCACTTTACAGAATCCAACAATTCGTCATCGCCTTCGCCCGAATCGTCTGACAAGTCTAGTTTAAGAGGGCAATACTTATCCTCTTTTGTTCCCGCACAGCGTCCTCATCCATGATGTTTGTCTTCAATTTATTTTTCTTCTACCTTATCTTTTTCGGAAGTGTCCTTGAACAGTCTGTTCACATGCGCAAGAAAACAATTTATTGATTGTATTTATCAATTTTTTTCGTTCGTCATTTTCAACAAATATGGGCGTTACTCACGAAGTGATACACACATGATTACATGGTGCATCAAAGACTATTATGGTCTATTTTCATGTGTTTCCGATTGATACTTCAATATGCGTAGCAGTACGTTGCGTGAAATGGAAACCCGTGCCGATGACCACTCAGTATTCGTTTTGTTTCCATTCCTACACTTGCTTGTCGCCAACTTTAAGTTGTTCTACGGGATAAACCGGTAGACCCAAAATTATATATATATATATATATATATATATATATATATATATATATATATATAACGCAATCAGCTTGTTTCGCAAACCAATTGAATACTGGTGATAGTTAGAATAAGTACGAGAAGCAACAGCCCCCTGGTCCTTCAAACTGTCGGTTAGAGTGAGGATTGCGGTTTATTTTGGAAAAACGGAACTTACTCTAACCCTGATGACATCACACCGCCGACTCGCGGTTTGGGCCCAAAATCTGTGGTCAAAAACCACTCATCTTCTCGTTTATGTACGGAGGTTCTACCACTGCACGAACCCGCATATAACCATATCATTTCACGCAGATAGCAATGATGTTGACAAATCCGTTCACGATTATTGGATTTCCCTTAACCCCTCGAGTCAGTTGGACGAGGCTGTGATGTTGCTATGATGGAGCTTCTTCGCCAGGATGTAACAGTTATTCCCGACGGATATAGGCTTTAGATGTAACTTTGAGTGACCGCAATTTTGTTACTTTCACATTAGTAAACCGTTGACAAGTTTGCGACGTTGAACTTTACTTGTGCTGTTTATAGTCCCTTTTCCGCCAGTGTTCAACTGATTGGAGACGACCGTTTGTTTGTGTGTTTGCGATTTGTTTATTATACGGTTTCTCAAAGGTATTGTAAAATGGCGCTCGTTTTCCAACTCATTTTGGCTTGATCAATTTGTCTGCTCGTGGGCAATGCAAAACTGGTAGTCAAGTGTAAGCTGGTGGCATTTAGTTCAATGCTGTTGAGGCCACCCGCATTGTCGTTTTGAGTCAGCGAGTGCTTCCAACGATCAAACAGATTCCCAGTGGAGCAGGACCTGTGGTTTTAAGAAATCGTTTTATACATACACGTGTTTTTTTTAACTCAATATACGTGGCATTTGTATTACGATACTCTCTCCTCGCTTTGGTTGCTTATGGTTTGAACGAGAACATCACTCAAACACCAGCAAAGGACAGAAACTTGCCCCTTCGGATTTGGTTATTTCTCACTATTGACCATTTTATTCTATGATGAGTCGTCTGCCTAAGGCAAATGTACGTTCCGGAAGAGATTAAACGGCTTCCGTGTTACACCAGTGTCGCCCGCGCGCAACCGTAACGATCGTACGACCGTAATGCTTTATGTGGACAAAGATTTGTTCAGTTGAGCGCAAACACGAAGCTCCTTGGTCACCAATGGCTTAAGCCCTGAATGTTGGTCCTCGGTTTGCATATCATGGCGTTAGGTCGATACTTGGCTACCACTCGAGCTTTCGATTCCACAAAGTGGGGCAGTCATGTGGTCGAATTTGAGCCTTGTTCAAGAACAGAACAACAGTTCGTTTTCTTTTGAACCATGCGGTCAGTTATTGTTTTCCTCTAGAACATAAAGTGGTTTTTACCAAATTGACAAGCGGCCAAATGCCGAAAATGGCATGTGGAATTACTAAAAATGTATGTTTAAGGAGTGTAAAAACATTCGTAGAAAGTTAATAAGAATCTGGCAGAACGGCATTGGTCCCTACCAGAGGTTACAACATTCCAAACAAACTGGTTAGTCTACACAACTGGAGAGCCACCAGCGTTATCGATGAGTGGTTTGAAGACGCGTCCTCACACTGAGGTTACTGAGTAGGGGTTGACATTTAATTATGAATGGAGGCCTGTACTGTGATCTTTGGTGACGGCAATGACAGGGCCCGTACGAACCTCTACGAGTAGAATCGAATTTCGCAATCAAACAACGATTGATTTCGCGGTGATTAACATTCGTTGCCTGACAAAATTGTAGTAAGTGGTGAGAGCATCTTAACCTGCACGGACAGTCTTTTAGGTGTCAGCGCGGTGGTCCTTATCGGCTGGAACGCCGTTGTTGAATTTTATTACGCCGGTTCGTAGCCACATGAATTTCTTTGTCTCGTTTGGACAAACGCCTAGTCGTCCGGTCTACAATGACGGTTAAATGAGTACACGGGTATTGATTGGTGGTCGGAAACGCAGTTTGTCCTTCAGGCTTAATGTACGCGAAGGATAGAGCTGACCCTACTACATATCGTTTCTGTCAGGACTGTGTCTCTGAGACTCTTGTAAGCTCGATGGTTGTGCCCCTCTGTATTATTACTTGAATCGTAAGCGGCTAAATATAACTCATTTCTCTGTTGTAGTGACCGGATCACGTGGCTCGATGACAATCATGCTTCCGTCAGGATAATCATTTTATTGTAGCACCGACTACCTTCAACTACTGGCCTGATGTCTGTGGGACAAACTTCTTGTCCTACTAGTGAGATGTTGGACAAGGTTTTCTTTGTTGATATGGCGGCAAAATGTTAGTGACGTTTGTACACCGTCTGGCTCATTTTGCTTTGCGATGAGTCGGACGCTAGTATTTTACATACAAGAAATGGAATCTGTTATACCTTGCTCCGTAAGTGAACGTGACGCAACGACGTGCTTTTTGGAACGACTGAGTTACACCGGGTGGGTCGTGTTCCGAATTTAACAGAGTACAAATCTCCCTGCACACCAACTGTAGAATCTCGTTTTTAATCATACGACTTCGCTGTTCCATTTCGCTCATGAAGATACTTGTTGATATTAAGGACGCTATAGCGACTCAATTTATTTGATAACCCAACTTGCAGTCAAGTTTGTATTGTGTAACTTACAGCGTACGGAAACTAATACCAATCTTCAAGGTCAAGAAGACCGGAAATTGCAGTTTTACATATTATATGGGACGTGTCAATAATGAACCTAACACTGCACCACGAATGCGAAGACCCTACAACCGCCCAACAGTGTTTGCGTCCGTTATGCATCTCTGCATATATTGTGATGAATGTCTGGCAAAAAACGACTTCGTAAGTCAAACTTATTTTGCGATCACAACAGTTGGCGCCGCGATGAACCCAAGGATGACGATCCCCGGGTCGTAGCAGCAAAATGGCATCAACTATATACGCACTACCACGACCCTCAGTCCCAAGATCCCCCGTACTAGTCCACTACCAAGCAACCCGCTGAGTTATCCCTGAATAATGATCACTGTTATGACTTTTACGCATGGAATGCCAGCAGCTGGGGCATTCCGATCTCGCGGGTCCTGTAGAATTCCGATTCACAGTGAAAAGAATGCAAAAATGCGTGTTAGATGAAAGCTTCATTGAATAAGTCAGTACCTTATACAACCTGCCCGCCCTCCTGGTGAACGAATTCATCGGGACTTGTCGACTTGTTGTTTAGCTTTGAAGACTGAACGAAGTAATACAGAACACACTCATATCGGTATTGCCGGTGGCTGATATTTTTGGAAATTTACAACAAGCAAAGCTGTTGGATTTACGCTCCGCTGCTGTTTCGTGGGTTGGAATTCCGGTTTCTAAACACAAGCGCACGATCTACGGAGGAGCTTGTGAACTGGATAGCAGAGATCATGATCTGCTGAATGATTCTTAGCTACACTTATACTGCGTAAAATACAGTTGGTAATTCTACACCTGATATGGACACTGGTGTACTTATGAGAATGCATTTGTTCGTTCAGTAGATTTAACTCGTCCGATGTAGTGTGTACCTCTGTACCGTTCTTAGTTTAAATACCCACATCGCGTGATGCAGTTACGAACGTATTGGTGTGCGTGTGACTAACCAACATTGACCGGTTGGACCACAAAGGCCTCCGCTCACTTGCCTTCTGATCTTATTCCTTTGGCTTTACATTGGATATGTGATGTGAGTGGAACTACAAGTGGTGCAGCGCAAGCCACTTGTAGCGATTGTTGTGTGCAGGTATCCTTAGGCTTCGGCCACCGTGACAGGCTAATTCGAAACAGATGTTGTCAACAGTGTGTATGTGTTTGACTACATACGTTCAGTCGAGCTGAATCCTGTTTCCTTCCGGTCTATAAATTCATTCAAAATTAATGATGGTCAGCGACGTGAAAATTGAAACATTGAGTCCCCTTGTTGAACGCGAACTGTGAAATCAGAGGACTATTTTATGTAATTACTCAATCGGCGTGATATTTCATCGTTTAAACAAAAAGTGCTTCGAGTCGAACCGATTAGGATAAGAAGCAGTTCTGTCAGAATAATAGTCATATACTTACGTGTTGTCCACCAGAGTAAAATAACCATCACTCTTGACTGTTCATGTATGCAAATAGATGAATGGTCACTTCGGTCGGCTTTAAAAGTTCGTTTTTTCTTTTCTTGACTTACCAAAATGTACCGGCAACCAACATGGGATTGACAGCCGATATGTCATCTACGCCGATGCTGATGGTGACCAACAGTCATATAGCTTCTTTATACATTCTGGCTGTAACCACGTTTTTCCGCTCTTTTTTTCTAGACCTGTGCTTCTAACTCATGCAGCTAACTGCATACACGGTGAAGGTTTGTCCTTTTTTCCCCCGATTCATTTGGTATTCTCATCCTCAAGGTTGTTTCGAGTGGGCTTTTTCCAGTTTGATTATCCATACTTGAAGGGTCTACGCACCTTTCGTTTGGCACCGTTTTGATTGTCACGAAGTGGGTGTGAGCCCATCTACCGTTTTTTCTTCTCCTAGTCATTGCAGTTGATTCCAGAGTAGGCTGGAACTAACAACTTATTATAGTTACAAACAGTGTTGGAGATATACGGTTTGTATTTAGATTTGGCTACATTCTAGTTCGATGTCTGTTCGGTCCACAGTTTGATTGTTCTTCAAGAAAGTCGGTCTAAACTGATAGTGGATGAGAGTCAAACGCATCCTCACGCCTCCAATAAAAATTGCTGAATCCGACTACTAAGTCTTCTTCCTAGTTTTCCTTTCTGTTCATCACCACACGTTTTTATAGTCCCCTCTTCGGCTGCGCCATCGCAGACACTAACCCAACTCAGCAACTCTCTAATGATTTGTCATCGTAGTTATCCAGACAGCTCATTCGATACTTAGTGTGCAGTGAAAAACTGCCTCTCATTTACTAACTGTTGATGTTATTAACAATGTTGCTGCGTTCATTAGGAAATTAAGACTAGTGTAGTAAGGGTTGATAAATTGGAGCTAATCGCACTTTCTGTATAAAGTTACACCGTTAATGGGTCCTCTGCATCAACTGGAGGAAAAATACTCTAACGCTGTCAATTCACCACTTTAGTTAATTCACCAATATATGAATCTGCTTCCTAGTGGCAAATTAACCGGAAACCACCGTATCTAGAAGTGTGAACGAAGAGTTGGACATCAAGTGATAGACAATTATTATGGCTTCTGAAACACACTTCATTTCGTTGAGAAACAATGTAAAGATGGAACAGTTTGGGTCACGGTGTGGTGGATTGTCGGTTCGGAGGTGCAAGTATTCCAACGTTCGGCGGAATTCCTCAACACGGGAGGGATGCACGTCCACAAACCCTCAACGATCAGATGGCGGAGAACAGGGGCGACCGAATGAGTCATCGCTCGACCGGGTCGAGACATGGCAAGTAAAATAGAATGGATGACCCGATCAGAGGCGCCATCATTCCAACACCCACCAGAATATCTCGACACGGTCGTGGAATGCGGTCAAACTTCACAGTGAATAGAGGGAGGACAACACGAGCATCCGGACGAGCCATCGCTCAACGAAATCGGACCAACGGACGAGGAATGATAGGCGGAAAACCCCTCTATAGAAGGCGCCGGTCGCACATGTAAACCGGAGAGAAGTGCACACGACGTGTGAGCGGAAATCGGAGGGTTTTGTGGACTTGAATTGCGATTCAAAAGCGCGAGCGCGAGTGTGGCATGCTAACTAGCTTGTTGGACAGTAAAGATTGTGCTTTATTGGACGTCTTTCCGTTACAATGGTACCACCTCGTCAGCATACTCATCTGTCACATGTCGTTATGTTCGTACAACCAACTGATGGTAGTGGTCGTCGATATCATTTTGTCTTTCTGAATTCATTATGCATAAAGACTGCTACAAAAATTGATGGTTCTTATTTTCTTTCGACTTGTCCGATCATTTTGATCTTCACAGTTTTATCTTGTGATCACTGTTTTCGCAGTATCACTAAAGGTTTGGTTTTTGTTCTATCGTCTCAGTACCAGATTGCATTCTCGCAGATGTGTATTGGGTTATTTATCGGCTTTGCATACATAGGACTACTTGCATCCTCTTTGGGGAACAATGGTTGATATCATTCCTCCTCAGATTAGTTTGCACGTCGATCGATATCCGTGGACATCTGAGCATACACGTCATTGGCGGTGGATTAAATCGCACCTGTTGTGGATCCATATGCATCCCGTATCCATTAGAAACTTGAAAGGAGACCGGGATGTATATGAACGGTGGTATTTATTGCATAGTCAGCTAATGCTAGTCAATCGGATGGTAGATTAGTGGAGTAATGAAATTCCCACCTCAGCAAAGATAATGAGACTCTTCATCGTTAAGGTATGGGCTATAGGAAGATAAACACAATAAAATGGTAAGGCGAGAGATTATAAAATACATGGTTTGAGATGTAGAATGAATTAGATTATCGGAGCAAGTTATAGTGCATTCAATGAAATAAAACTTTTGACTACGAGACCGAACAATGCGTTCAAAGTGTTTTGCACCAAATGAGCTGAGGAAAAAGATAAATAGAAATCTCCGAAAGAAAAGTACGTAAATCGTCATAAGACCGGAGTCGTTGGTTTATGAGCATAAAAAACCACCACCCACTGAGTTTTTGTGCCTTTTGGAATCGCACCGTTTTGAGCATTCCGCCTCAAATCTGTATTCAATTTCCTGAAGGTATTCTGACTGAAAAACTGACTTTGGGAGGCCTACTTTGAAGGCCGTCTATTGGTCCGTGGACGATTCTACTCCCAAACTTTCCCATAGTATGGTCAGCTGCCTCTGAAAGCCTATTTACATAGATGAAGATGCTTTGTCTTTTGTGTTGTTTAACTTTGCAGTCCACCGGCTACAGTGGAGTACGTTTATGAACTGGCCTGGGTAGCCGTATGCCATGAATAACCTATGGGGGTGTACAATTTCGTTTCACTGTAGTTCAGGCGTGTTATGATTGGTGATTGCTGTACGAACTACTGTTCGCACAACATAAATTCGGATTTGATCGGAAAGGCAGTGCTGAAAGATAGACTAGCGCTGGTGGCTGTTAGTATGTCATCGTTCGTGCTATTCACTCTGTCTGTCTCGTTATATATAATGCCGAGGAATAAATGCACATCAGTTAGCACTATCCTCGGGGAAGTCTCAACTAGTTACCGCGTCCTGCCTAAATAGAATTTGGGGCTTTTGACAGTTCCCATCTGCTTTTAAATTGGAATATGAGTACGAAATTCCGCACAGTTGTTATACGAATTGATCGGTGGATTTGTGATAAACGGCATATTCCTGTACTATTACAGTAGCTTTGCAAATTACCTTCAGTTTTGATAGTAACAGTTGATACTACTTGCCACACTTTAAAGTAGGGACGGTGAACTTCAAATTATTAGCTGGGGTGACAAACGGGTCGTGGTGCACGAACGATGCGTGCACCGGGAAAACGCACATACGTCGCTCAACAACCATTCATTAATATAACTGAGGTGTAGAACTGATTGGTCGCTAGTGCGCGAGATTTGTAATTCAGGGTATTGGTTTGTGACAATTCGGTTGTGAGAAAACAGTAAACTAGAGGGGGTGCTCTAGATTAGCTATTCGGGTAGTGCTTGTTTTAGTCGTTTGGACGTAAAAATAAACTGCTGCTGGAGAGAACAAACAACTCAGACAGACCCTAGTGTCTCTGTAACAAAATCGAGACTGAGAAAAGGCGAATGTAGCGATGACTGGTACTACATGTATTCCGAAAGGGAACCAAGTAATAGTCATCGATGAAGACGAACAAAAGATGTTGGATACTAAAGTAAGCAGGCTAAGAATGCTAAAGGAGACCTGTTTACTAAATTTATGATCATCCTTTCATCAGTGTTATATTTTTGATCAGTGAATCCACAACGGCTAAGGTGTTTACATCAATTATACCTTGTAATTTAACGAGAATGCCTATCGGAGGAACATTTTGTATTAAGGGTTTGATCGACTGTTAATAACAGTTAGCTATTTTAATCAATTCATTCCGGTTTTCGGGGTCTTACTGTTAAACCTTTCCAAGCGCCATTTAAGGTGTAAAGTTATGTTCACTTCCCATCAGCGCGACTTCCAGAACAATCGGGTGAGTGTTAGTCCGCCTCTACCGTTCGTTTGCTTTCTCTGACCGGTTGCTATGACATTAATTAATTAAGCGTCACTGCTCCAAATGTAGTTCCGACCACTACTGGAAGTATGCGAATTGTCACCACAACTCTCCAAAGTTCGATGAATTCATCACAACAGCGGCTACTTTTATCGAAGAAAGTCATGTATGTCTTGGGCTCTGTCACCTATATAAATTAGTGATGAGGTCAAAAACTCTATCCCCGTTTCAATTCAGTTGGCCAAAATGGCGTGCGAATTTTTGTATGCACAGAAGCATACGTTATAGACTAAAGCACAACGTGTTTATCACGTCTCCTTGAACGTGATCAATCATTTGTTCCTGTTATGCTCTTTAAATGCGTCCACATTTTTCGGAATGTTAATGTGTACTTTCCCAAAAAATGGGGTCATTCAACATACCGTCGAATCTGACTATTTTTAAGACAACATCAAAACACAACAAATGGTATCGGAACAGTTGAGACCGATGTTGTGTAGTGCATATGAAAGTTCTCAAATCATCGTGCAGACCTAGATTGGTGATCCATTATCAGTCTTGAATTGTTCATAAAAGGTCACTCACGTAGACAACAGCATGTATACGTAAACATGGTTCCCGTTGAAGCATAACAAGCAACCTGTATCTGTGCTACTGACTTGTCTCTCTCCAAACAGTTATTTTGATTTCATTGTCATGCAAGCAGTGGTGTACCTTTTTGTCTATGTTGGAGCAAGTCCGTTTAAGATCCAGCACGGCAGTGCAATGCGGGTTTGGGAGACCAACCGAGTGTGTGACACGCTGTCACTTAAGCCCACTTCACGTGCGCAGCCGTGGCCACGGCGTGTTTCATGAGTCACTGCTTGGGTGGTTGGTTGTAGGCGTAATTTAGCCTGAGTGACGAGTATTCAGACTGCACCAAACGATTAACCCAGGGTACAGAATTGCACCATTTTATTACAGCATTCCTGATCTACCGTAAAGTGATGGTCACCTCACCATCTGGATATCGAGGGTGCTAAACACAAGAAAATCCAGTTGCACGTACGCCACTGTTTTCTTCGGAAGCAATTAAGAATTTGTTTTTACAGGTTTTTCAAAGTATGGTTGTGAACCTACTTAGGGTTATTTCGGAATTAAAATTTACACACTTTAATTTCGGTAAATTAGACAGCCACTGTTATCCAAGCGTAGGATTCCAACAATTTTATACATAAAGCTTACTTTGATGGCATGTAATCCTGTTGCATATGAAAACACACAGAAAACTACATCCATCATTATAGACAGCAATACATCAATGGTTCACATTGATGCTTAACTGCCACACAACCACGAAGGAAAAAAAACCTATACAGGAAAACAGAAGAAAAAAGAAGGGGAGGGAAATGGACCTAACTACGAAAAATATGTCTATATTTAACATCAAGGCGCCTACACCTTGCAAACAAACAACCGAGCTGTAAGTGAAGGTAAGGCGTCATCAGCAAGACAACTTCCACTGCCTCGCGTCATTAAATGCACGCACTTCACAGACAACGACAACATTCACGCCACTGACTCTGCGAGTCGCGAGGGCCCCAGCCTGGGAGACGAACCCGATCTACAATGACCAACTCCTTCGTGAACGACTTCATTTGTCTACGCCAGGGCATCATCTGTCCACCTCGCACCTTGCGCCAGTCGGCCGTAGCGTGGGCAAAGAGTGCTCGATGTGTCAAACGATTAGTTGGCATCCTTAGTACATGACCTTACCACCTAAGTCTGCACAAATGTAGTGACTGAACCAAAGAACTCGTGTGACAATCGGTGCCAAACACCCCCTGCCTAACCTCCTCGTTGGTGCCATCCGACACGAACGATAGAATGCAGACATCGGTGGTCAAATACCTGAAGACAGTTCACGTCGTTTACCCTGAGCGGCCATGTTTCGCTGCCGTAAAGTAATACAGCCCTCACTATTGTTTAATATACGCGACCCTTAAGTTTCAGAGAAATACCTCTCTGTCGCCATAGATGTCTCGAATTAAAGAATACCGCCCTAGCCTTGGAAATACGCCCATCTATTTCATTCCCTATGTCACCGCCACTAATGCAGCTTCCTAGATATACAAAGCGGTCAACAACCTCCATGACTTCATTATCTTACATTAAACCTACGTAATCACAGCAATGCTGCTAAAGAACGTTGTATTTTGAAGCTGCAAAGCGCATTCCGAAGTACTTGGCAGAACGCGAAATAGCGTTTAGCGTTGTTTGTGCCGTTTGAAAGTTGTCAAACAGCAACAACTTGTCATCAGCATAATCAACATCAGTCAGTCTTTCACCAGGTAGGAGATCCACACCGGCATCATTCGAGTGCCCGCTGTCACTCCTCCATTATTTCATCCATGACGAAATTGAACAAAAATGGTGAAAGGGGACAGCCTTGACGTACGCCGTTCCTGTTATTGAAACTGTCAGATAATCCACCGTAAGCCCTGACCTGAGCTGAAGTATGGGAATAAAGTACCGTCAGTATGTTAACATGCTTGGTCGGTACGCCTCTGCGTTTAAGTGACTCTAAAAGTGTAGATCGATCCACCGAATCGAAAGCACATTTATGGTCGAGGAATACGGCGATTGTTGGCCGACGGTACACATGGCACGGTGCTACAGAATTTGACGGAGAGTAAAAGTGTGATCTATTCAACCCCGCCCATGGTGAAACCCTGCCTGTTCTTCTCTACTGTTCATCTCACGAACTGCAGGAAGTCGACGAAGTATGATGGATGCCAAAACCTTTGAAATGACTGGGGTCAAACTAATCCCCCTGTGGTTTTCACAAGAGCCCCGGGCTCACTTTTCAAATATGGAAACTATTATCGCGTGACTCCAGCACGGAGGGATGGTCTCTGTCGTCAACACAAGTTGAAACACCTGAGTCAAAACTATTATTGACGCCTCCCCACCTTCTTGGAAAGGTGCCGGTACGGAGTCATCTGGACCAGAAGCTCTGTTACGTCTGAGAGCCGAGATGCAATTGCAGACCTCAGTCTCAGTGGGTAGCTCCAAATACACCGACCATGGTGCTACATCACAAGTTTGTGATGGCAACACAATAGAAGCAGGAGGCCAGCTAAATTGACCCTCAAAGTGTTCCGCCAAACGCTCTAATCTTCTGGACTTATTATGGATGATTTTGCCATCTGTCTCGCAGATAGCTTCACTGACAGATGGTCACCTGGGACCATTAGCATGAATAAGCCTGGAGGGTCTAACAATGTTCCCTGGAGGAAAAGTGATCTCCATTTCCTCAACTTTCCCCATTAGCCAAGCCTCGCGATCAACTTTTAGGCTGTTTCATCTTCCTATGGATATCTCTTCTAGATTTGTTATATGACCTGTCAGGAGGAAACTTCCGTCTGACTTCCAAAAACTCAAGAGATTTCTCTGAAATCTAGTGTTTGTTTAGCCCATGCGCCTAATCCTACGGTGCCTGTTTTCTGAATGTGAAATTCTTGTCCAGCAGCTATTGGGATCTTCGGAGTGAGTAACACTAAGGCAGTTGTCTAAGCTGCTTTGGTACTTGTGTTTTACCGATGGTAAAGCCAGTTTCTCAACAGCCAACCGTTTCTGTCGGTGGGGTCGTTGTCGAGCAAAAGTAACGGCAAACTGACTGCGCATCATCTGACTCCGAATATGTGCCCCAATAAGAACAAAAGACTTGAATGGAACCACGCCACCTGTAACTAACAGCTATGTAGT
>LUCH01003067.1:39687-50055 GCA_013368495.1 Paragonimus heterotremus | reverse complement strand
TGGCCGACGCGAAAACTGGGAGGAGAGAAAAAGCACAAGCTGTTAGGCTTGCAGTTTGATTGATTTCGTTGTTGCTACACCATGTCAGTTCTGGCTACCGAGGTCCACGACCGATAACAGCAGACTGCTGACACTCCTCTGTGAGTTTCTCAGCGCTTGAAGGGCAACACTGGACTGGGTATCGGAATGCAACGGTGACTGTAGATGAACAAATTAAAAATACGATATCCCTCTAACGGATTGTACTATCACGATAATTTTCTCACCAAACGATGAACACTAAAAAGTTGCATTTAGGAACGAATCAGATTTACAGATCACCAAAAGACTGATGAAAACCTAACAATTTATTCATAGAATCTGAGGCACATCATGCTGCGTCTTTAGGTTTATCGCGCCACTTGTGGACTCTGTTGTGATGCATAATAAACTTGCCGCGAAAACAGTAAGCGTCGTTTGGTACCTCTCAGTTTTGAGTGGTGTCGTTCCGCTTCCTGTCAACATGTCATATTCAACCATTTTATCCTTGATGAAGACAACCTGTTCTTTTATCGAGAACAACGTGGACAGCTCGTTCAGCATTGTCGTCCAGGTTGAGGTGCTTTGTTTTGTAGAGATCTACTTCATCTAGGAAAATGATGTATCCAGGATGCGAAGGCCGTTTAACTTGGGTTGACACAAAACATTCGCGCCATACGGGTTTTGGTCAGATGACCAATGTTGAACAGGAACAACTCCCTTTATCGCGAAGTTGCTCGTTGGCTTGTATCTGGTAAGCAAAATGTTAACACCCTATTGCGTTAGAGATACTTCTGATTTGGTGAACACTTGGAAAATGTTTCTGTGAGTTGAACGACAACGTTTTCTGTAGACAGTTAATCACTTTTATCAATGTTTCTTTATAAGAAACTGTCAATATTTTATGTGATTTTCTTTCATCGGGAAATAATTCCATCTTAATTTATGTCGAATATCTTAGAAAAAATCCTTTTATGCACTGAAAACACACGCTTTGAATTCGGAGGCTCTCATTTTAGAAAGGTGGCTGGGGTGCCTGTAAACATACTTCTTGGTCCAACACTAGGCGACATTTTATAAGAATGATAGAAAGACCACTTTCAGAACATATTGATTCAGCCGTACTTTTCAAGCGTTGCGTTGTTGGCATTTTAATTTTCATCAACCATGGTCATTCGATCATGCTTTATGATGTCATGTATTCTCTAACCCCACTTTGTCCGTTACCGCCGAAATGGAACCCAGTGATAACCTAGCCTCTTTAGACATTCTACTTACTCGACAATTAGATGGGACTTTGCACAGTTACATTTGTCTTTTAACTTATTAGTCGTTGCCAGTAGATTTCACTAGTTTTGGGCCGGTCAACTGTAAATGCGGGCTGGTTAAAACACTGTTTAGTCGAGCCCGCCGAATCTTTATGGCTGATAAGCTAGCTTCGAAACAGCAATGCTTAACGAAGACATTTCTTGCTGTTGGACATCTGCAAAACTTCATCTATGGCAGACCGAAGCAGGTCAAGCCAGTTGTATACACTGTCACCAAAAAGGACGTTTTCATACAGTTACCACCTCGAGAAGATCATTTGACCAATACAGTTAGAGGCACAATTCAGTCTGCCTAATCTCGAACTCAACCTTCAGCTGAACTGTGCCTCTTACAATGAACCCGGGAGAGTATGTTCGAGTAAAGCCAAACATTGCCCATTTGACCATCCTTCCTCTCATATTGTTTATCAGTTCATTTGCAGTTGCAATGACACATCGGCAGAAAGAAATATCTTTATAAGCGAATATCGCAAAATATTCACATGTGGCTGATCCATTCTGTGGAACAAGGCATCAACACGGCTGAAGAAAAACATTGCAACCTGTCTTAATCGATTGTCAAGCCAATCCGGATGACTAATCACATGATGAATCCGGTCAGTCCATTCACTGTATAATTACGTAATACAAAGCCGAAACTTCTGGTTGTCAGTGTAGCCTTATTGATCAACTGTCGAAGACAAGTTGTGTGCGCTTAAAAATTGCTGACTCGTACTATATCTCTTACTTGGTTGTGAACTTCTGACCTTTAGAACATTTTATCCGTTCGATTCAACTCTATCCATATCATACGTAAATGTTTGAATTGACTGTTTTAAGTAGGTGGCTGAAGAGATTAAACGAAATGTCAACGTCCCACAACATATCTCTCTGCTTTAGTCCATTGGATAAAGGGAATTAAATGTTTCCGATTTTTGTCCTGATCCGAAGAGATTTGAGACGGACACGGCACATTGGGCAAGAACTTACGGAAATCTGTATAATGATTCGCCGAACATCTTACTTCTGGACTACAATCTAGTTTCATTTTTCCGATGAATAATTGTTTCTATGTTTTTCGAATGATGTTCGAGACTGCTTTGCGTAAACAAAATTAAATTCAATGAATATTATGATGTTATTTGGAGAGTTTCATGTCCAACGTTTACACTTCAGTAATTTTACCGCTAATGAAATCGTGGGTCACCTTGGTGCTGAATAACCTTAAGCTTTCAGGGCATAGTTTGACAGTCGGGGTGGAGTAATTCGAGTGTCTCTCTTCATTGAATTGCTGTTGAATGTGACAGGAGGAATTACGCGATCGCGATACGAGCATGCGTTTACAGTTACACGAGTGAGATATCTCTTCTGATTGGTAATAATTGGATACGAAATGTTACACATTGTAATGCACTTGGTTGTGTTGCTTAAGTCAGAACATAGTGAACGAAAACGGACGTGATACGATCGTTCTGGATTGGCCAGGTGTTAGACTGCTGTTGACGATGTGACTCACATTGTTGAAGAAGCCATTAGAATTTCACCGTACCTAGCTAGGAGGTGACTGGTATTCTAAACCGTGTCCGTAGGACAAGCGGTTTACGTCTTTACTAATGAAATAACTCATGTTCGTTAATGTTACTAAAGAATTACGTTCAGCAATTGCCGTTGTTCAATTGCACAGACCAGTTCACAAGCTTTACACGATTGTTACAAGTTTAAGGTGAGGAAGTGACTCATTGTGAAGAGGAATATGGACAGTCACTTGATATGATAGTTGAACTTCCTCTGTCTGATTGCGAGATTAGTTGCATGACTCTGCTGTAGATTGAGGTCATACTGTTGTGATCCAAGGGTTGTTTATTCGGCAAAGCAATATATGGGTTAAGCATTTAAACAAAACCAGACACAAAACCACTCATTTGCACGCGGTATTCAACCTCAGACCGTCTCGGCTGCCACAGATGTCAGTGCTCAGTTCCATTGAGTAGCAGGGACCATTATGGTCGATGCTGCCCTATGATGATCCTTCCTGCATTCTTCCTGTGGCTTGTACGATGTCAAAATATATGCTCTGCACCTACTACTGTATAGCCGCGGTATGAGCAGTATAATACGATCGCTGATCTTCACTGAAATAGTACTGTTATTTGACTATACGAACACTGCTTACCTATTCAGACTATCCAGAAGTTTAGACCACATAACAGAACTACTCACTTTCAAGTTTTTTGGATGGCACAAACTAAGAAATATTGTTCTGTATTGGAAGCAACTGTGACTACCACGTGTACAAGTTACAATCACGGAAGCGATTGACTTGTGGTTCAGCTAATTTCATGCAGCGTTTAAAGGTCATGAGTAACCATTTGGAAATTCTGTATGATCGAAAGCGTTTCAATGTCACCGCTGTCATAAATTCTGTAGAACACCTGCCAACAATCAATATGTTTGAAACATTTGCCTAAAGAGCAGGCAAACAATTCAACTGGGATGAACACAAACATTCGCACGTTACCTGTGGCCAAAAGGGGAAGGAAACTCATGTAGCAGGCTAGAGGCAAGCTGACCTTGAAAAACAATAAGGATATTGAATGTTACCTGTGGTTCGCCCTGAATATATATATGTATATATATACACATACATTCACTTCTATCCAAGTTTTCAATACAGTTATTGACCATTCAAAATCACTATTCCCCGGTCAACATAGGAGCAAGACAGCACAGAAATGTACTTCTTCCCTTTTGCAGACCTCGGTAAATTTGAAAACACAGCATCGATCGTTGAGGAGATCAGTAGGTAGCGAAACGTTGTTCATTGGAGGACGGTCTTCAGTATCCAATTCGCACGTCCCAAAGCCGCTCGTGCACTCTCGTTCATGAACCGGGATTCCAGTCCACACGCAGTGGGGGTTTCCATGTAAGTGCCATGTGCACTTTTCCCTGGATCTGCTGTTTTGTTCGTCGTTTTCTGCCATGGATAGTCGGCTGTCATTTCTCGTCAGCTGGACCGACTTCTTTTACAGGTTATTCGTTCTTTCTGTCGTGCTTTCCGTGATTTAGCTGTCGTGGGATTGATCCGTATCTAACACTTACGCTGAGATATTTCATGGAATATAGCAATATCTATTTATTCTACTTGGCCACATAACACAATTAGGCAACGCTTTTTCACTGTTAATAGAACTCTGTTTGAGTTGTGCATGCGAAACTAGATATACACTTATGAGTAAAACTGAACTAAGATGACATGTTCTAAAAACGAAACTGTTCAACTAGGCACTTCAGTTGAACGTACAGTTATTTCAAGTTCACAAACGCATCTCTTATTAGGGTTCCGGAGTACTGCGTACCTTAAAAAAGGCGTACAAGTGCAAATATTTGTGAGAGAAAAAACCGTACAAGAATGAACCAAAAACTTAGTAACCCACGAGTGGTGATAGGTCCATTTGCTATGATTCGTTTAGTGTTTCGTATGCTGATGAATTGCTGGATGATGTCAATTTTATTTACAGAGGGCACATCTCTTTTGTTTGCACACCTATTTTTTTTGTTAATTTAAGTGTTTTAAGACTGACTAGTTGAAAAAATTTGACATCTGTCTTCAGAGTAGATCTTGCATGTATATTCCTTGAACTCCTTGTGAAATCTGTAATCACTATCTTTCTCACTATCATTCGGATATGGTTGTTTTAATCAGCTTGCTACCTGTTCATTTTCGGCCATTTTGTGAGGATAATGCGTGGTGGTGGTTCCTTACTCTTTTACTTAGACGTCCGATTGATTTACACGTGAGGTGCGAGAAAAATGGCTATTTTGTACGCTTTCTTCGGCATCCCATTTTTAGGACACAGTTTGAACGTTTTTGAGACTCAATGATTGATGTGGCTGAGCTCGCAGTCTCCGCGTAACTCAGTGACAAGCCTGAATCTGCTTTTGACTTATACAGCCCAGCGAGAAAAAATGGCATACGTACACTGTATTATGCTACCCCGTTATTTCTCTGGTGATCCTCGAACTATGCTCAAACTGTGTACAAGTATTAACCGGGATTCACGTCGAGAAAAGCAATGAGACAGGTGGGTGAATGCTTCAAAGTGTGAAGGTTCCAAGCTCTCAGCGTGGCTTCGTAGCTCATCTAGTAGAGCATTCACGGTATCCGGACATAGTTTTCCTGTCGCTGGTTCGAATTCAGTCGAGGTGCATAATTTTCACTATTAAATATGCTTTGGAATTTAAAGAACTTGATACTAATAGGGGTTTCAGAGTAGCAAGGGCTCATCGGATGTGAGGGAGAGAAAGACCACGTTTGTTATCCCTACATGACCAGAGTTTACGGTTACTAAGTCTCAATTATGACGGTGTTCATGTTGATCTTTTTGCTCTAAAGTAGTGGTGTGTTAGGTCCGATTTTTCAAAGTTCATAACAGTGATTTTCGTACTTTTTCAGTGTATCCTCTCTTTGATTCCACAAACGGAACATCATGTTCTTTTCAATGAATGTGCACCAATTAAAGACTAAAATCAGAACAATGATGGCTTAGCCTATTAGTCAGTGGAACTCGTTAAAAAGCTGAATTGTGTTCAGAGATTCATAGACTGTTAAAAGAGAAGGAAAGATCTTTGTTTGTATATACCTGTCTCCGTATTGTTCGATGAAAAATTGTGTTGGATGGTCTATAAGTGTAAAGAAAAGTTGTATGGAAGCAGATAGAAGAAAACTTCAGTGAAGCTACTGGTTGCAGTCATTCCAGCAACAAACACTGGAACACATTAAATGAACATTCCGTCAGATATGTGCATTTAATGACATGTAGGATTATTCTGGAATGACGGTTAAGAAACTTGTAGTGCCTGTTGCATCTAGCATATGTCCCAGTCGAATACTATTTTAAAACACTCGACCAATTCATCCGTTATCACAGAGTTGGACAGTGCGTTCCAGTGTGGACAGAAACTAACTGTGGAGCAGTTCTGTCTGCAAAGTAACCCGCCAGTTCCATTACTTAGTTTTATAGAGTGACCTCTTAAACGTCCATCCCCATTTAGTTAGTGGAGATGTGCCAACGAATGACCCGAGTGTAAAGTATTTTTTTAAAAGGCAAATTCAGGTCTCTGTCAGAGGAGTTTGTAATCAATTGAAAATTAGCCTATTCCCACAAGTCTTTCGGGTAAGCATTATTCCTTATCCACATAATCTTTGTTGTAGCCCGTTTATGAACACGTCCAATATGTTCCAAATCTTCCTAGAGAAAAGCGCGAGAGGCCTGTGTGTTTGTTTCCGGATGTGGGTGGATTACGGGAGCGAATATCTTGGAAAACATTTCAAGGCAAAAAGTTCTACAAACTCCTTCTAGGACGTTCAGAGTTATTTGTAGCTTCTTAGCTATGACAACATAACTTGATGACAAACCCAGACTGTCTGCTACCATGGTTCCTAGGTCTTTTTCTTACGCTGACACAAGCATCTCTGTGTCACCAAAGTATTAGTCAGTACAAGTCTGATGGCCAGTGTGCACGATTTTACACTCGATGGCATTGAACGGAAAGTTATTTTCTATGAACCACTGATTTAAGCAGTTTAAATCATCTTGTAAGGTCACCGCGTCTTTCGGATGTTCTATAAATCACCGAAGCTTTGTGTCACCGGCGTAGAGCACCATCGGTGATTTTAATATGCTGGACAGTTCAAGAACGAAAAGAATGAATAACAGTGGTCCTAAGATTGATCTTCGCCGAACGCCGCTGTTGGCTGGAAACCATTATGACAACTGTCCGTTCACCATGATGTAAAACCTAAGTTCAGTCAGAGAATCCTTCAGCTAGTCTAGTCAGCGTTCATCAAGGCCATAACTAACATAACGAAATGGACTGATCAACTTTGTCAATAGCTTTGAGAAATTTCACACAAACCACCTCAATGTCCAACACTGCGTCTGCAGCCTTTGTCCAAAAATCGCGAGCAATCAGCAGATTCGTGGCGCACAGGTACTCCTGGGAAAGCCGTGTTGCTCCTTGATGATGAGTTGGAAGCTTTCAACCGTAGCTCGGAGACAGTCATCTAATAAGCTCCTCAATGTCTTATAGACCATTGAAAGCAACGCTATCGGTCGATAGTTTGCTGGGTCATCTGTACATTCAGCTTTGAAGATAGGTGTGGCTGTAAACTGTTTCCAGACTTTCGGTAAACGGCCGGTCGATAAGAAGCGATTGAAAAGTGCTGTAAGCGGTTTTCCTAATTCCGTGGGGTATTTCTTCAAGACGACAGGGGATATCAAGTCTGGACCGGTTGATTTGTGGATTAGCAGGATCCCTAGCTTGACTCTGACTTATTACACTGAAATTTGAGGTAATTCGGTCAGGTTACCACCTATATGCTTAGAAGTCGTTCATGATTTGCAGCCGTGCACACTTACATACTGTTTTTCCAGAATGTTGGACACCTCTGCATTTGTATTGGTAAATCCACCATTGGTTTGTAGTTGCGATATGTTAACCTTACATGTTGCGTGTGTTGCAACTTCGCTGAAGAGAAGCTTAGGATTCATCTTCAATCTTTTAACAAGATCGCGCTAACAGAAAAATGTGTCCTTTTTGATAGCAGCTGTGGTACAGTTCCGTCAGCTGGCACATTCTACGAACGCGAGTTCAGTTTGTTCTAACTGTTACCTTTTCCAGACTGAACGTTTCAGTATAATCATACGTTTGGTCTTACTCTGTAGGCGTTTAGGCTGCGCACATCTAACTGGAACCTGGTTGTTAGTGGCATCGGAGATTTCCTAAACAGCGAGCTGTCAATGATCATTTAGGCTGAGTGTAGTGAAGGAGCCAAGCCTTTCGGCTTTGCCAACATACATCTTCATTTCTGCAAAGTATGTCTTGTAATAGGCCTTTAGGTCCATATTTTGGGGAATATATATTTTCCAATACGGTGTAGATAGCTGAAATCAATTATCCCATGATCACTATGACTAAGCAGAGCTGTGACATTTTGGTTGCTCATCATGACACTATCGTTGTTAAGAATGTAATCAAGACATGATTGCGCCTAAATCAGCCGTCCTGCACATGTTGAAGTAGACCAGCTCTCATTACTGCCTTGAAGAAGTCTCTAGCAGACGAGGACGTTGCAGTGTTGACAAAATGGTTCTCGAAGCCCAGCTCCGAGTGACTGAAATATCTCATTATCAATGTTTGTACATAACCTAGAGATGGTATTCTATACGGATCGTCGTGCAAGGCCTCGTCAGTATCCCTGTGCACTGAAGGAGATTTGTAAATCACGTCAGTTAAAAAAATGTAGTTTTCAGTGACGTTGCCTGTATGCCAGATTGATTCCAGAAAACTCATTAGCAGCCTGTTACGAATACTTGGGGGTCTTTAGGTGCGATCCCAAATAAAGATCTACACCACCTCTTTTACCGATTTTCCTATCACTGTGAAACAGTCACGCCGGCGATAAACAATTCGTCATTCGTCAGTTCTTCTTCACACCAGGTCTGCGTGATACCTACTATAAGTGGGTTTCACCTGGAACAGAGGTCACGAAGCTCGTCCAGCTCATTAAGGAGTGAAACCACGTTGACGTAACAGTATCAGGTGGCAGTTTCACTGCGTACAGTATGCATAGCAAGTGAATCTACTCGAGAAGATTCATCGAGTGAAAAAGGCTGAATCGATGTGTAGCGGTTTACTTTGAGGTCATCATCGTTTATTGGAATGATGGCAAATTGGGATTTTTGAACTCTCCGACTGGACTTGGCATCTGCCTAGATGTCCTCGGGGGCAATATTAGAAGCAATAGCAATGGAATTTATGGTAGTGTATAGTTGTCTCCACTCTGATATGATTTTTTTTGACCTATTTGGGTGATGCTTGATCCCAGCAAGCAACTGTGAACGGACTACAGACAAGGCTGCATGCATCTGTTTTGTCTTTTTTTCCGTTATGAAAGTTCTTCTCAGAAGTCGAGGGCACTTATCGTGGTTAAGTACGCAGACGGGGGCTAACGATTTACACCAATGGGATAGCTGAACTTGACGCAGCCATTGCAAGGTATCAGCTTCACGTCACAAGAAATCTAAGACCTCTGTTTTTACAAATACGTTTGCCATTCCATTGCTCCTCTCAGTTCAGCTTTTCCCGTAGTGAACTGTTGCCCAATTTGGTTTTCAGTGGTTTAAAATTCAGCGTAGTTTATATGAGTCGGTCGACCCTCCCTGATCTAGTAAACTGTGAACCGTTGGTAATTGGTCGACGGATCACCGTTCGGAATGTTTGTTGTCAGTCCAATTAATCTAGTTACTGGTCTAGTTACAAAATTATCTGTCCTTGCTTTAACCTTTTGTAAACACAACATCATTATCAAGAGTGTAATGAAAATGTACCTTTATATCCTTTATTTTGAAGAGCAGTGTACACTGCTTCGTTCAAGGGAAGAACAAACGGTGACACCACAAATAAGCAACAGATATGTAGAAAGGTGAATGTGAAAACAGGCTGTCTGTCAAATCTGAGACGCTGCGTAGTTAGCAACACTGAACAAATGACAAGTCCCCTCACAAGGATAGCAAGCGTTAATGAGCAAATCATCGAATGAATAGTTGTTTGTGCTGTATATAACAAAGGGGTTTAGACATTTTTTTAAAAATACGCAAGAAAATAGTAAAAGAGAAAATAGATGAGCGGTCTGTTTCACAAAATCCAAAAAGTCCTTCAGGACACAAAAGTGCTGTCACAGTCAAGGCTTACGCATCGGGACAGAAAAATGTCCTTCATAATTAGACAACTGTCAGGGAGATTGCAACAGTTAACGCCAGGTTCCCCGCATTAATATGTCGTGGGTTTTTAGGGAACCTAGAACAGTCAGTAGACATAAATCCGTGACTGCGTAGGAGGGCAGCCCCAGTCGAAGAATAGCGTTACTTGAAGAGGGAAATATAATACTGCAAAAAGAGAGGATCACAGGTGAATGAGAAGCAAAGATCACATCACAGCCCAAAGTAGGAGGATTGACTGAATGGCGGCATTATGAGAGTCG
>LUCH01003067.1:5254-37141 GCA_013368495.1 Paragonimus heterotremus | reverse complement strand
GTCGAGTAGGACACAACGGAGCTAGTGCATCGGCACATATGATAAGAGAAGCCGATTCTTGCTGAGACCAACTATATCCGGCGGTTTTCATGGAAATGAGCTTCTCATGGTTGCGTTCGACGGGATGTGCATGCCTTCTGTGTTGGCTGAGACCGATTTTGGTGGGAAAACTGCGATCACAGTTCGCACAGTCAAAGATTGTGGCAGGTTGGGTGTCCACTTCCTACTCTGGACCATTCCTGCGTCGATGCATACGACTATACGTCGACAAGCCAGCATTCGATTTGCAAATCTGGCCACATTCTGAACAGGTGTACTCCGCTGGCCTATCCTGTGTACTGGTAGTTGTTGACGGTAACTTCATTGTCTTGATCGATTGTAACCAGTACCATTAAAACCAGGTAGAGTGGTTGGCCCTATCTGGAGTTTCTGAACTCTTAGCCGGTCAAAGTTTGTACCGAGACCGCCAAGTCGGCACCACGAGGAGGTGGTTCAGCGCGCCGTTGAAAATTAGTCGACTGACCACCGTTCGAAATGTTTGTTGCCAGTCCAATTAATCTAGTTACTGGTCTAGTTACAAAATTATCTGTCTTTGCTTTAACCTTTCGTAAACACAATATCACTATCAAGAGTGTAATGAAAATGTGCCTGTATACGTTAGTATATGTTGTATCATATATTTATACATCTTTTTGCACACGTTTTCCCTTCCATCGATACACTTATACTCAGTAATATTATGGTGGATTATCAAACCGGAGGTGCGAATATTCCAACATTCGGCGGAATACCTTAACCCTGGGGGGAGGTTCACAAGCCCACATCGAGCAAATCGGGGACAGTATGTGCGACCGGATGAGTCATTGCTCAACTGAATGGGACCAATGGACGAAACATGGCAGGCAGAGTGGGGTGGACGACCAGATCGGGGCGCGATTATCCCAACAGTCGGAGGAATATCTCGATACAATCAAAGTCCGCGGTGGATAGACTGCGGGCGACATCAACACGAGCCATCGCGCAACGAAATCGGACCAACGGACGAAGATTGACAGGCGGAAAATCCCCCGATAGAAGGCGTTGGTCAAACACATAAACCGGACAGAAGTGCACACGACGTGTGAGCGGAAACCGAGGGGTGTGGTGGACTGGAATTCTGACTCATAAACACGAGCACGCGCGTAGCATGGTAACTAGCGTGTTGGACACTAAAGATTGTGCTTTATTGGACGCCTTTTCGGTACAATATTTTCTAATAATATAACATAGATACATAAGATGGTATGTGCATAGTACACTATATATGTTATATTTTTTGAATGTATTATTAAGTATAAACGAGTAGTGCGTAAAGGAAACTTGTCTAAAAGTATTTAAAGTGTTCACCGACATTATACTCTATCACTGAAGGTAGGCTGACGTTCTCGGTCCATTGTTTCTCGTTATTTTTTGCTTACACGCAAGGTTTGGCAGGTTGTCACTGGTTTTATTGTTAGATCAAATTTATGTAGACAAACAGTATTTCGGTGGCAGCTTCACTCACACACATAGGGCTAAACCGTCGTCTTTAAGTTAATGGAATAAAAAAGAAGCACGGATAACGGATGCAAATGATTGTCCCGGTCCACCCTCAGCATTCTGTCACACTGACGTTGATGGTCCACCATACACATTTGGCGTTACTCTTTCTGTGCACAACCCAGGTTTAGCAAGATCATAGCATGTCCGAATTATAGTCTAGTTTTAATTGTATGCTGCCCCAAGGATTGGAAGTCTCATCCCATATTGGAAAATCGTTTGCAAGTATCAAGTAGGAAACAGCTGACTTTGGAACAGTGTATCACATGTTGACAAGAGACGTGTACCTTAGCGGTTACGGAAGCGGGAAGGTTTTAAGCATTCCCTGAAAGTGTTTGACCCAAAACAACCACCAGCAAAGTGGAGAGGTGTCCTCTAGGATCAAGAAAATAGATCGACTCCACTCCTGATTAGTATTCAGCTCTCCAAAGCACACTCTCATTACACTTAAGTAGCATGATGGATGAGTCGGCGCAGTGAGGACAAGCAGTCATTTATTTGTGGTGCGTGTAATGGTCTAGTACTATGTAAGATGAACCAGTTTGTAATTGCGTGATCAGTTGAACATACCAGTTTGACTGAACATTGAAGGCTTCATTGGGACCAATCGTTTGCGTTTGTTTTCCACGTTGCCTACTGAGATGGTCTTACTTGTACGTATCCCCACAATAAACTAGGCTCCTACAACCACCAGCAAATTATTCTGTGGAATCCAATACTTACGATGTGAGTGGAACAGAGATCGTGGACTAGGTAGGAAGAAGCTTTGAACGATTTTAGAAGGAGAGAGATACTTAGAGCCGTTGAGTCAGATAATCAAGAAAACAGGCCAAAATATTATGTTGATACGATTATTCCTTACAACTGTACTAACAACTTTGCCGACAACGTTGTACCGAGGATGAAGGTGAATAACCTGTAAGTTGCCAGCGGGTACTGAACGTATTACAGTATATAGACAAAGCGTCATGCTAAGAATGAGAGATGAATCAACTGTTGGTTTTGCTCATTCATTGCCCTTATCCGTCAAACCGGCCGTCAAACTAATTTGGAAACATCAGAGTTTTATCTTCTAGTAACCTGTTTTTGTCACGGCTGCCAGTCGAAAACAGTGACGTTCATCGTTTTCGTCTGATTTGAAATAATTAATACATTCTCGTATCATGTCAACCTGCGTTTTGGATTACGTATCATAGCTTGGCTTTGCAGCATTCTTATTGCTTTCGTTGGATTTTAGCGAAAAAAGTTATTAGTTCTACCCATTAAAGTATTTCCTTACTTTCTCCGTTCAATCACATTACAATTATTTTGCTGATCTTCGATCAGTCCCATAATCTTTAGGACATGCTCATGAACTATGTATACTTTGCTGAGAGCATATTATTCGTTAAGTTTCTGTTTGCACGCACCGCTGTTCACACAGTTTGAATACTCAATACCTTATTGTGCTTCCTGTCTTGCACAAAACCCAAAACGGGAGGTAATTTAGACAATTACTTTTACATCCGTGTTATTTCTCCGATTTATTGAAATTTGTAATTTTTAACTTTGTCGCAACTGAATATTTAATACTTTCACTTTGCTCATCCGCTAAACATCAACTCATCTAGACTGAATTTATTGCACGAAGTATTGACGAAGTATGCCGCAGTACATAAATCCTCTGATTGGTTAGCGTTTTTTCTCGCCGTTCGATAAGATAAACTTGTCAGATTGGACCATTCTACTCGAATAATCCTCATTTTTCGCTCGCAGAAGGCCACTAGATTCACTTGGATAATTGGTATTCCAACATAAAAGGGTCTGTAGCAGTTGTGCCCTCGACGACAGATTAAAGTTCGCCTGAATGTGCTATCCCCTACTGAAGAATGTATATTGAGCAAAATGCAGTTTGACCAATAAATGAAATTGTCTCTGGTTGTTAGTTCAGACCAGGTGCATCCAAGCGCATTGTATATCAAACCGAATGGATCGTTACGCAGCGCGAGTTAATTTTTTGTCTCGAATGTTACTTTTAGGACCACGTATGGCATCAGACAGAATAGTCAATGGTTGTTAGAAGAATTTCTGTCTGAGTTGTTCAGTACGGTAAGCAATAGTACTCATTGCAGATACCACATCCTGCTGGTGTAAGATCTGATATAGATAAGTTATGACCCAAGATATCCCCATCAAATTTAGTACGAAGGAAGTCAAACAGTTTGGACGTCGTGTTTAGCGTGTTACTGGTAAATTGATTGAGAATACCATGGTGTCACAAGCAAGTTGTAATACTGTACGTTTCAAGCACCTCAGGTGGCCTTCCTTGGGAGTGTTGTAATCAAACTTCGACGTTGTGATATTCTCAGTCGAATTACCGATAACATGATGACTAAGTATAGAAAACTAGATTAAGTAGTCGGTGGACCGTGTGTGTCTCCAAAGCCGAGCTCACGTGACTTAGTGAATCGGTCGTAGTTAAGTGGATTCACTCCCATTGCTTCTGTGGTTGAGTGACTTAACTGTCGATGAAGTGGAAGCGGCCAATGAAGCGGGACATCGTTAGTCAAACGTCGCCTCATTCTCATATACTGATCCTCATTCCTGTCTGGACCGTTTGTACTAAGGTTTCTTAACCCTTAAGTAGGGGTGTTAGCCACTGAGGTATAACTGTCGATGGTACTGATCCCGACAACGTGACGTTAATTAACTCCAGCTACACAAAACTTCAATAGATTCCCCATAAATAACTGTCCATCCGTCGACAGTATACTTGGACAAAAACGCTACAGTTTTAGTGTATACACTTGATGGTCGATTCGTGTCAATTTCAACTGATTGTACTGTTTCTATTGTTTAAGATTAATAAACTTGTTTCCTCACACAGCCCTTGTCTACTCCAGTTTTTATCGACCAACAATGAGAACCTGATTAACCCGTGCGATTTTGTCAGTTTGAAACATCGTATACCCGGGTCAACTGTATGTTAACATCAAATAATCGTTGGCTTCGTATTCAGTCATGTGAAACAAACCGGCTGAATTTTAAACGAAAGAAAACCGTATGCTTGATAGTCAGTCCTCCTGTTAACAGTTCATAGAGCCAAGCGTGTGCACACACGTTTGGAAATTCCTTGGAATGCCCACAGCCATTTGCAAAAAGTGAAACATGCCACTGGGTAAGTGTGTGCAGTTCGTTTTTGTGCGTTCTTTCTGGTTGCCTGGTAGGCGGCTTAGAAACCTACCGAATTCATTCTGGCCGTTGTATGAGCGATCGATTGAGAGGCTGTACTTCAATGTTTGCTTCCGATTGGCTGAGCAGCCTGTTGCACGTAAATTGCATGCACTGAAAATACGTTCGCGCACGTCGGTTTATAGAACGTTGGTTCTCGAACCGAGTTGGTGAAATTTGACCTACGAATGAGATGGGACTTCAACGGATCTAAATGGAGTCTGGCTACTTAAATGGTGATTAATCAAGTGGAACCTGGATATAATCTTCATCATACTCTTCTGGAGAAGTTATTGGTGAGTCCAGACCATCCTTTGGGTTGATTCATAGTGTCATCTTTGCCAGGGTCTGTTTCACTCGTCAGACTTTGTATCAGTACGCTTTTAATTCCGAAATCACGTTTCGTTAGTCAACCTGTCTGTTTAGATTTGTTTAAATGTCACTGGGAACTTCGACCAAATTTCCTTCACCCTACTTAGCAAAAAGCAGTCGTAGAATATTGTGTTCAAATAAAAAATAAGTTCGCTGTATTATAAGCAAACATTATTTCCGTTGTTCAGAGTTTGTGTATTTAGCTTGATCTGCTGAATAGTCCAGTAGAACTGCCTGTTCAGTTTGAAATTAGGGTCTACTCACACATGTAATCTTGCCATCCTACGGACTCAGAAGTGGGCAATCGTTCACCACTTCTGAATGCTCAGTTGGCGTATATGCCTTCAGGGGACACATGACGCTCTGTTCATCACGATTCAACTTGCACAGTACAGTAGTTGAGTATCACGAGTTTTATACCAAAAGCTCATAAACGAATTTTAATAAAACGATTTTCTAACATGCTCGAGCTCTCCGCACGCAGGCATTATTGACAAAGAAGGGATTCCCACAAATACTTTGCAAGCCAACAATTATCCAGAGGCTTATTAAACCATGTGAGACCAGCAGAGAGAAAAAATATTGACATGTGTGCCAAAGAAAAGTATAATTTACGATTTGTAACAAAAGGAAGACAAACTGTTGCACCGGGTGATCGGATGAATCAAACTAGCAAAAAGACATACTGCACTACAAAACTGCTTACACAAACCGAAGTCAGAAAAGAAGCGAACCCATCAATAAAGAGGTGTGCTCCTCCAGTTTAAACCTCACAAATAATTTATGGTTTGACTTACTGCTGAGGTCAGCATGCAGAATGATACATTAAGAATCTACCATGTATAACGTTAACCAGTTTACAGCTTGAAGTTTTGGTCTGTGGTTTCAATTTTTACAACCTACCAAAAAGAATCAATAGTGTCGAATCACAAGTCCAATTTGTGATGTATGATCAATTATTCATTTTGGTACCTACATCGGAAGGCTGTTATCGTTGACTCAAAACAAAATTGGTAGATCTGAAACACCAATACCCCCATTAACTCTGGGCAATCAGAATCTATAATTCCTGATGATCACGTTGCATTGCTGAGAACGCTGCGGTCGAATGAATAGCTGACGATAATGCACCCAAATGAAGACTCTGGAATGGCACTTCTTGAATGAATGAACTAACATGCCGCTAAAATGGATAACGGCTAATTTCTAAGGGATAAAATAACTGGTAATCAGTGCACGTTTAGAGCAGAGTTCGAAGATAAATCCAGACGCTTCCCGAGGAATATTTTGCTCAACAGACAACTGCAAAATTACTAACTCCACACGGATCTCAAAAGCATCAAATGTATGGCCTATTAAAACTCCACCAGCAAGAAATATCACTGAGACCGTTACTTTCTGTGATCAATTCAGCTCAGTATTAATTAGCAAAATGGTTTGCAAAGCTATACAACAATCATTCGCCCAGTGAATTTTGAGGGATACGTTTGGGGTGGTAAACATCCCGGCGTAACTGGACGTCAGCAAACGTCACCTTACGGCTATGTCTATTAGTTTCCGCTCCACACATGTTCCTCTAAATGATGCGATGGAAACAATTGTCATACGGATCGCTGAAAAGTAGGTAAAAATCAGTTTGCCCTCTATGAAATCAGAACGACTGCTTCTTTTGTGAACTTAGAACAACAAATTTCCATTTCATAGAAAATATTATAGACAGACAGACAATGTAGTATTGGTGGATCCGCTGGGTCCTGTTTTGGTATACAACTTTGTAGCTCATCTCGAATAACGGCTACAATCTACCATAAAAAACTTGATTCATCGACGATATATTCATAATTTCTGTCAGCGGAGAAGACGCGGAGACTTTGCACTCAACGATGTGTCAGTTGCATCATAACGAATTACATCGAATTCAACACGACAGCGACCACTTAATTGCCTTTCATGACATTCTGATTACGCGACGATCAGACGACACGATCGAAGAATCTATTTGCAGGGTGGCCAAATGGACTAGTCACTGGCTGAACTCAAACAGCTCTACGCCTGTTCAGTACGAACGTTATGTGGTGCGTACTTTATTTCGAAGTACTATGAAAATATACACTTCGGATATACTACACAACGAACCATATTTGCAATCAGTTCTGCAATCGAATGGCTTTCTCCATGCATTCACCGGGATGCACAGCAAGCCTTATCAAGCAGCAACACTACCCAACTGTTTCCAAAGAGAGTGCCACTTAACAGCTAGCATACAGTGGTGATGAGGTGACCAGACAACTCGATCGGCGAATTCGAACAGCAATCGGTCTGGCATTCGATGCGGCCTACGTCACGATGCTGTATTCGACCAGCCGAGTACCAATAATTCCGGCGAAATAGCCACTACTTCCGTACGCCAAATCTCATTGAATTGAATGCTTTCAGCGTGGGTAGAGCGGAACGACATTTGTGAAACCTAGTAATCGAGCCTGTTTCGGTATTGGTTGAACGTGGGTCGAAACAGGTCTTAGCAACTGGTGTTGTGCAAACAGTGTAACGCAAGCAACCCATCTCTTTGATCCCATCTCACTCGTTGATCTCTGGACATGAAGTAGTCAATATTCGTGCTCTCAGTCATTTACGTAATCAGTAGTCGATGACTGCTTTGGTTCGCTGAGGATGTCGCTATTCTCAGGTGGCAACCACTCCCCTGCCAAAAGAAAGACGCTGTCTTTAGCCTGTAACTACTGTAGTGATTGAACAATCTTATTGCCTGTGTGTGTGGTCTTGAACTTCTTTTCATTGACCTTGTTTGACTGTGCTAATAAAAACACTAAGATTGCGACGTGTACATGACGAGATGCAACGAAATTTGACAGGTAATAAATCGTACAGTCTGCTCGACGTGACTTCTGTTTTTCAAACTCATTTCGGGAAACGATCCTTTTACATTTCTCAAATGTTAATTATCTGTTGGATGGCGACAACCAATTGAGTGCGAACTTAATCGACCATGATGGAATTTATCGATGTATCCAGTTTATAGGGGTCTTGCTGATTACCAAACATTAGTCACAGTTATGTGAACAAAAGCAACCAGAATTGGTGTGAAAACTGTAGAGATTCTATTAGAAGTGCAAGCTTTGTGCGTTTATGCTTTCTTTAGCAATCTTTTGCATATTAGCACGATTTTTTAGTTGTTCATATCGTTAAAAAAGGTCAATCATTAAAGCACGATCTTCATCGCCTAACTCGCACGTTTCTACACCACACGCGCGCTTGGCTTTCTAAATTGGAATTCCAACCTACATTCCAGCGACGTTTTCCATTTAAACATCATGTGCATATCTGCCTAGTTTTATGGGTGTGGCTGACACTTTCTATCATGCTTTTTGCATACCATATCTCGCACGTTGGTCCAATTTCGTTGACCGATGACTCATCCGGTTGCCTATGTTGTCCGAAATCCACACTGTGGGTTTTCAGCATATCTTACCACGACGTCCAGATAATCGACCGTGTGCTGGAATAATCGCACTTCCGATTTGGTTATCCATCACAATATCACGCTTTATACGACTGATGGGCGTGTAAGAAATACAAGTTATTTATGCACTCATAAAGAGATTCTAACACTTCCTTAGTTCGTTCGGTTCAAGATATCCATAACCTCATGGAAACAAAACTGAATGAAAGCAGGAAACCTAAAACTGACCTGAGCAGCGTACAAATTTGACACCACCCCATGTTACAAACACTGTTAAAAACAGGGAAAGGATTAAAGAAGTACAAACTCTTATTGAAGCTATAGAAAATAATGTTACACTGGATATAAACTTCCTTTCTAATTGTGGCGGATTGTCAAGCAGGAGTTGCGAGTAGTCAAACACTCGGCGGAGTATCTCAACGCGGGGCAGAAACACGTCCACAAACCCTCAACGATCGGATGGCGGACAACGGGGACAATAGGGTGAGTCATCGATCTGCCGGATCGGACCTACGGGCGAGACATGGTAGGCAAAATAGAATGGTCGACTAAATCGGAGGCGTGATTATTCCAACACTCGCAGGAATATCTCGACACTGCCGTGGAATACGATCAAAGCCCATTGTGGACAGATGGAGGACAACACGAGCGACCGGACGAGCTATCGCGCAACGAAATCGGACCAACGGACGAAGAATGATAGGCGAAAAACCCCTCGATAGAAAGCACCGATCACACATGTAAACTGGGCAGATGTGCACACGACGTGTGAGCGGAAACCACAGGGGAGGATGTAGTGAACTGGAATTGTGATTTAAAACTCGAGCGCGTGTGTGGCAGGCTGACTAGCGTGTTGGACAGTAAAGATTGTGCTTTATTGGAAGTCTTTTCGCTACATACTGAGAAGACATGTAATTTAAGATGTTTCGAGAATTTGCAGAGACCTGGAACCACTGGAAATGTTTGATTCTTTTTTAATGATGAACTCTTATCCAACGAATATTACTCATATAGTTGACGTAAGGGTTATGCAAGTCGTTCAACACAAGCACATCGAAAAGTTCAGCTGCCAGAGGTAGACTTAAATGGTCATCAGTATATTGTATATATAATTAATATCGTGTAAGCTTTCATATTCCTAATCTACTTTGTGCAAACTGAAAAGGATGAGTTGTCCAGAAAGCTTTTGGATATGAGAGTTGTGAGATAAATGTGGATGCTGTTCTACTGCCAATAAAATGTGCTCTCTGTTTAAAGGGCAGTCATTTGTCAAATGAAAATCTGTCCGTCTGACTGAGTGTTCCCAATGAACACTGCAGTCCATCTGTAACATATTCTAAAGTAACCGGCTTAGGAGTTAGGGCAGTGACTGTATAAAGTCACATATTTTCTGTCGAGTTCGTATTGTTTTTTTCCACTAGAGTGGTCGCCGTGGACTAAGGCGCATTGTACTGTCAGGTCCCGGTTATTTATCAGTAATTATCAAGACCAATCAATAAATACTAGTCTATACGCTGTGAATAGATGCTCAGTTCGTCTTTGTCTGAGCTAACCAAATAAGGCAGTCATTCACCGATAAGAGTATGAGCACCTCTCACATACAGTTGCTTCCGAATTTTAGCGACCTATGAAAGTTGAGTAATTCATTATATGTTACAGTAACGAGCGAGCTGTCTGAGTGAACTAGCAATATGTCTATTAGGTCTTTCGAAAAATCGGCACACACTTTGTTTGCAATGGTGTTTGCAAGATATCATTTTACCTGTGCTTATTCGAATAACTTTCATGTTGATTTTCTAGTTGTGTTTTCGCTCACGGTATCCATAACTCGCCTCATGACTTCCAATGGGCATTCCATGAAGCAGTTTACTTCAACTGGAGGTTTGTGAAAAGTTTTTTATTTGACTTTTTCATGCTGGAATGTAGTTTAATGCGTATAAATGTTGAAAATAAATACAACCACCAACATAGAGGAGAATCTGTATACAGAAAGCTTTCAGTGCGCTTGCGTATAACACAAAATATATGAAGATAATTTTCAAAATTAGATTAAAAAAACGTGGTCAACGCAATCCTTTTGGTTGTGCTGGAATACTCCTCCGAAGGAAAGTGGAAGGTTTTCCTAGTTGAAAGAGAGCTTTTTGAGACGACAGACCCGAAACGACATGTGCACTTCACAATGATTAAGACAAGTCTTGTGTGTAAAAATCGCCAAAGTGCACCTGAGTTCCTGAACAGTATTGCAACATCCTAAGAATTGATGCCAGCAGCTTAACATATTTTTTGACTCCTGATATGATACTATAACATGCATTCAGAAGGTGTATTACGCAATACACAGCGACATCGGAATAACCAAAAACGATGAGGGTATAGGGAAATGACAATTACGTTCAGATACAGTTGTCCTCCTTGCTAGTCTGACCGCCCGTTGATCGAGGGTGTTTGTGCACAACGTTGACGTAACAGTGTGAAACGTGAACAGAGAAACCGTGTACGAATTACGATTTCAGATTCAATCCGTGCGCTCTTATTAGTTTCGATCTGGCGTTACAATATGTGCTGCTGAATGACTCTTAGTACACGTTGTGAAGATTACGGCATCTATACTTAATGATATAATCAATTTTGAGTGATCTTCAGTTTGTCCCAAACAGAAATCTTCGTGTACTTATCAACAATCAGAAGTTTATCGAATACAATTGTCAAATTGTTCCTTCCTGAAAGATTACAACTTTCAGGAAGTAGTGTGTGTGCTTCCAGAAGGTCTTTTTTTTTCAGTGGAGACACATGACGCAAAATGTCTTGCTTCGTATAACATTGTTCCTTCTTTAGAAGGTCATACTCCGGAAGAGTACTGTACTGCTGCTAATTGCAGTCTACTACTCCGCGTAGCAAGCCAAGTTTTTCGTTGTTCAAAGGATGTGCCTTGTCGTTACTAACTACAATGGGTTTTGGAAGACAAAATCAAGTCAAGTGGATACTGGGAACATCAGTAAAAAAAGGTATAAGAGATATCAGCATCAGTGACCAACTTCTAAGCATTCTATGAACAGGTAAATAATGGTAAACATAGAAATTTCACACTGAGTCGTCAGTATCGAATTTACAACAAGAATCGCTTTTCGTATAAAAATAAACTGAGGAAGATAAATGATCATTCAATGAGTTGAAAAAAGTCGCTAATCCTAGATTGGGGTTGGAATCACAAGTAGCTTTTTCTGGACCCGCAGAATCTGTCTAGGTCTAGTGTCTACGACGATGATAACAATCTGGAATCATGGTGGTGTAGTAGGATTTTGAATGCACAAACCAGATAGATCACACTACCATTCGTCAAGAGGGGTCTAGCGGTCGTGGAGATGGGTTTGTATGTTTCAGCGACACTGTCATTCTCTGGCATCAAGGAATTCTGCACCCATTTAGGCAAGTGTTTGTACATTCTGCCAATGAGATTTCTTTCGGGTTTATGTGAATTTTTTCACAGCCACACAAGTTGGAAACTACAGTGTAAGATGTCGCGCATTAGGTTGTTGTGACCGCAAAAGACGCTTGGCCTGAGAATTCGTTTATTGAGTAAACTCCCGTATACGTCGTGAAAAATCAAATCACAAACGCGTACACTCATTTCCACGTCGGACATGCATTCAGATACATCGGGTGATAGTATGTTGTCATTTGCCTTGGTGCAACTTCTACCATAGCGTGAACACACTATTCCGATAGTTTATTCTTGTCTGTCGTCTTCCTGGCGTTCGAAGCTTGCTCTTTTGTTCCTGAATGTCGCCTGTGGGTAATATACTACTTGTGAGTAGTATACTACTCACAACGAAACTGCCTGTCATACAACAAGGTGATTTCTGTTAATTGAGGACCAGGGCAGTTTCTGAATCCAAGCAAATAACCAAAGTTCCGCCGCGTTGAACTTTCGTTTACTAGAATTTATTAATTACTGCCTTGTTTGTTGCACGCTGTACTCACCATTAAAAGGCGGCGAATCTCGTTTTTCTTAAAGTGGTTAACTGCTGATGTGGCATTTTTGGTCTACCATAACTTTCTGCTTATCTTTTAGGATAACAATTAGATTGTAATATGGACGTAATCATGTCCGATTTCTTAACAAGAATGTCCTTTGTGCAGATTTGTCTTGCTCTTGTGAATAGCACTCATCAAAGTGAGTCTACTTGGGATTGGTGTGGAGATACTGAATTTAAGGTATTAACAAAATCACAGCTGTTTCAACTGAGTCGTCTTCTTGGCAACTTGGGGCTGACCATTATAAGCCTCTAATTCACACGTACTTTTCGGGCTGACATCACGACGAATGTTGGATGCAGCTGAATTTCCTGTGCTTGCTTGGATTCAGAAACTACCGGCGCCTTTAATCAAGGCAATTCAGTGTGTCAATCCCATCGTATACTGCACTTGCTAGTCTACACATAACGGCAAACAAGTTGCATAGGCAGAAGCCGGGGATATTCGCTCTCCTGCGTGAAGAGACATACGCCCAAAATGTTGTGTAAGGCGGCTTCTCAAAGCCTCAGTCATGGCGTAACATAGCTCACTGCATGCCCTATCTTCGGATAAATTAGTTTGTGTAATTTCTATCCACAACGCATTTTATCGGGTTAAATTTAGTGCGAATACTCTCACCTTTCGAATTGCCTCGACAATATATTTAACTAGTGTATTCACTCATTCCTCATAGTATCGTCTGTATTACTAGTTGCCCTCATCAGTACATCAGTACGTGTCATTTAGAAGACATAGAAAAGTCGTGATATTAAGTTGCCGATTATTATCACCGTTACTATTACTATTTAACAGTTGGGTGGTAGGTCTCGCTAGCAGTTGGAACACTCAAATGACATAAGCAATCGTTTAACCGTAGTTTTTTTTGCGTAACGTTATTTCTGAATTCTTTTTTTGTCTACCAACACAAACAAAAAGAGCTGTCGATTGCATGTACCTGCAAACTCACTCTTCTGTACCAGTACTTACAGCAGTTGCGCCAGTATTAAACGACTGTGTCACGAGCATTTCAGTATAACTTACATGACGGAAAGTCTGGTCTCTCTTACTGTGATCCTCGATAATAGCTGGGAGTATGCAGCACGAGTTTGTTTGTGTAAGTCATTTCCGGTTTACTCATTATTTTAGCGTTCATTGAAACCATCCTTCCTAATGTGCTTCAGTTTGTTTAAATTCAAAGAAGGAAGATGGACTGTGAAATCATCCAATAAAAGGAGGATTTGCCTGTTTTTTACAACATTTGTTGTTCACTCTTCTGAGTCATCCAGTCCGTCAGTTATGAAACATTCTCCACTTTTAGTTAAACCGTGTTATTACTGTTAAAGCATCTGAGACACTTGCCTATCCCGTCAATGAATGCAGCCATAATCTAACACAAATCAATCATACAGCATTTCGTTTTTTTATTTTTGTGTAAAATATTTTCTCATATTGCAAGACGTCTAGTCTTAATAAAGATGGAATAAAACGAGTTACATTGTTTCAATTGATGAGAAAATTTTGATGTTCAGAAGGAAGCCCGTTTATCATTTCGCAGTCCGGAAGTTCTGATTTGACAATCAGGAAACTTAAGTAGACGCTAGTTGCCCCACAAGAGAGTCTTCTTCTTCGCGCACACGTGCAATCTCTGCTGCATTGCTTTGCTGCTTAATACCAGCTGAAGCCATATGTTTGACGAAGCTTAAGAAACCAAGATGGTCTATCTTTGTCGACCTCTTGAAAGTCCCTTTGACGATGTCTCGCAAGTATGAGGTCGGAAGATTTTCATTTCTGCATTTTCCGTTTAACCACCTCCAATGTCGTCACCTTATTCAGATGTGTACTTTAAAAGCATCAAAATTTGCAACACTTTCGTGCTGTGTTCACTGATCTGTGTTCGTTTCCATGTTCGTTCCCCATGGAGACGAAACTAGCTCCAGCTTGGGGCAAATAAGGAGAGCTAACTTCAGTTCGTCCAGTGAAGTTACGAAGGTGTTCAGTCAACCCTACTATCCAAGCAAACTGACAACAGTTGGCCTAAGTAGATTCCGTTTGTTTTCTTGTAACATCGTTTTAGGATTCTATCCCAGTCATTCAATCAAAACAATGACCGGAGTGAATGATAAAAGATCATCGTGATTGGTAATAGTTTTCAGATCAGATCAGATCGACAAATCGAGGATTCCCTCATTAGAATGGCAATGTCAGCACGTAACCACAAGTTAGACCAATATGAGTAGTTTATGGGAGTTATCCTGATCGAACCGTAGGTGCTTACATCACCACAGAAAATAGACACTCTGAAAGCCAGTTGTTGATTTATCCGAAATAGAGCTTTCTCCCGTCAGAGGTATGTCCTCTGTAGAAGTTTCGCTGGTAGAGACTACGGAACCAGAAAAAATCACCCCTTTTCTATGAGGAGTCTTTCTATGGAGGCATTATTATAATTTGCTATAGCCCACAATGTTACTTCTCAGTTGTCTTCGTGAGGACACTTCCGATGTTCTAAAAAACAGAACTGGTAAATGGTCGCAGGTTTTTCTCTCACCAAACCGATAACCCATTTAGACATCATTAAGAAAGGGATGGACTGACAAACATGTGTACTGGAGCTTTCCATACTAGACCTTTGAATGTTGATTGATTAAGTAATAACTTTACTGAGAACCTCGTATTATGAATAATACAAAAAAATGTTAGATAGCGTGATAGTATTCGTTGATGCCACTCACGTCCACTGGAAACCTATAAGGTGCTACCTGACTAGACTATTGTCGTATGGTTGTAAAACGATGTTTTGAATTTGTCAGAGCAAATGACAAGTTGCTGGCTGATGACAGTTGTAGGTTCATTGATTGCATAAACCACTTTGAATTTGGGAATGTGCAGCCTGAATTTCGGGCTCTGCAACTATGGCTAGGTGACGCTGTCAGATCGAGTTTGGTTGGCCACTTGATCCCTACAAGATTACAGTATTCACGAAAGCTATACCTTAGTTACAAATGACCACTCACAAATGAGACAAGAATGGCGTCGAAAGAAACGTCCGCCGCTTCTTCTTCTGGTAAAAAGTTCCAGTTCGCTGAGCAACACATTCGATCTATGGAACTTTCACATGTGATAGTGGGGTAGACTGTAGCCAATTAAGGAATGTGCTGGCCAGTGGTCGATCGATGTGCTTATTTTGTGGTCGAGATATAAAAGTAGTGAACAACCACAACGAGGGCCGGACACGTGAAGTTAAGGTGAAGTGGAGTTGCAGTTGGAAGATAAAGGAAACCGCGAACTGAGTTGATAAAATTCGTACAAATGTGTTCAGTAGGCTTGAAGGAAGAACAAACAAGGAAAATTGAACATTCAACAGTTCAACACTTCAGTGGCCGTGATAGTGACTTACAAAACAGCGTTGTGTATATTGAGGGATACATCGGATAGTACAGTGCACAGTGAGAGATTGAAAAAAATTACACAAGAAATAGGAATGAATAGATAAAAGCAACTAGTTTCTGTTCACAACTTAAAGGGTCAGGTAACCGTTCAATTCACATATGTAAACAGTTAGTCTCGACATAGGATCAGAGTGACAGAAAGATCCACGAATTACTGTAGCACATGTTTATAAACCGAAATCCCTGGGGTTCCAGGACTACCATATTGTAAGTATTGCCTAACGTACACTAGCCTGTTGTCCCGGAACGTTTTACCTTTTCCGTGATTAGTTCGCCCAATCGTAAGCTTGCTGAATGGCTGGTAGGAATGTTGGACTCTGTGTGAAAAAAGCTAGATATGTATACACAGCTAGACGTCTTTGAACTTGACAGATATATTGAAGACAAATATCTCTAGTTGCAAAAGTCAATCTTGCTAACGAACTAATGTGCTTTGTAGACTATTCAAAACTGTTCCGTTACACGAAACGATTGACTCTACTTGTGAGCTCGTTGAAATGAGTCACATTTCGTTGCCACTTCCGACCGACATATTGAGGGAAACCTTGCTACTATTTACCGAGAATGTCAGTTTTCCTTCTCTCGAGCAGTCCTACCGTCAAATAGACGGAGTAGCTATGGGAAGTCCAGTGAGTCCCATCTTGGCAGACTTTTTCATGATAAAAATTGAGCAACAGGAGATAGGGAATTTGTCATATTACAAGCGTTACGTCGACGACACATTACTATTCAGTCGATCTAAACAGATGATTGATAACCTGGTACAACGTCTAAATAGTTATTACCCTAACTTGAAGATTACTTGTGAATTTGAGGTGAACAACTGTCTGCCATTTCTAGATATACTCATAAGTTGTCGAGAAAATGGCTCCGTTAAAAGAACTGTCCATAGGAAATCCACGTGATCCGGTCAATACTTAAACTTCAGCAGCTTCACACCTGTCCAACATAAACGAACATCAGTGAATACGCTTTTTACACGGGCAAGGCGAATCTGTACGCATGACAATATTGCGGAAGAGTTGGACCTGACTACTTCTGTCCTACAATCGGATGGTTACTCCCAGAAGGTTCATAGATAGGCGCAGTAGAGAAAAAGTGCCATCCGAAGAGGTGATCACTGTTGAGATAAAGAAGGTCAGCATAAAACTCCCTTTTAAGGGTGATTATATCATGCACCAAACGACACAACGGTTGAGAAATTCATTTAACCGGACGTTCATTGCAGCTGAACTCCATGTAATCGCTCGGACTCAGAAGTTACCGATGCCTTCAGTTAAAGGAGATCAGCTCATCGGTGCCACTTCACACTGTGTTTACCAATTGTATGTAACTGCGGAGAAAGTTACATAGGCAGAACCGAGAGATGCTTGAGCTCCAGAATGACAGAACATTTACCTGAATGGGTGCAGAAGTCCGTGTTACCGGAGAACGGTAATGTTGCTGAAACAACTAAACAACCAGTTTCGTCAGTCACTAGAAACGTTCTGACCACTGGCCACGTTATCCATCCGTCTTGATCATTCAGAGTCCTGTTACGTCATTCTGACCCAAGACTCTTACGATTTGTCGAAGCAGTCGCAATCGACCGACTCAAGCCAGCTCTCTGTGTTCAGAAACAAGTGTTTGTGAACTTAACCCTTCCCTGGACTAAATGACCTATCCTAACCCGCTTATTGATTATCCACCCCTCTAATTGTTTACTATAAAAAAACGCACCCGTGTTATTGTGAAGTTGGTACTGACGAGTCAATACGAAATGGTTACATCTACAAGCGTTCGTGTTCTAACTACTTTGTTGAAATATATTGTGTGTTTTGTCATCCAATATTGACAACATCTTCTGTACGTACGCATCTTTGTCAAGAACGACCGCCCCAGAGTCCTTGTCCGACTTAAGTATATCTACGTTTGTCACTTAAGGTTTCTTAACGATTGCAGGTGTTGCCTCGTAATTGCTCACCGGCTATTACTAGGAGTCGTGATAAACGCATATGCTATATCGGTGAACTAAGTCTTTAGCCGACCTAGGTTGTGAGCACTAGTCGGTCGGAGATCAGAAGCAGTCGCGATCAACCGACTCAAGTCAGCTCCCTGCGTTCAGACACAATTTTTTGTGAACTTGTCCCTTCCCTGGACTTAATGACCTATCCTAACCCGTTTGTTGATTATCCACCCCTCTAGTTATGTGTTATAAAAAAACCCAGCCGTGTTAGCGATGTACATGTGCATGTACGTGTGAGTGAATGAACAGCAAATAACCATAGTAAAGAAGGCGATTAGTCATGTGCGGGTGGTGTGAATTTAGTCAGTGTCGAAAGCGTGAAGTCAGTTTTTCCGGAGAATGAGGATTGCATTTTTTATGGCTGACTCGAAAAACCTGACACCTCAACGGAACTCAAACAGTTCTAGGGGTTTATCGTAACTACAAAATAGTTCTCGTTTTGAACAGTCTGCGCCGCTTGAGCTGTCATGGACAAAGATAACGTCCTTCACAAATCAATAAAACAAAACTAGCTAGCATGTTAAAACAAATATAATTAATCAGACCAATTTCTGTTCCGCTGGAAACGCGTTCCCTTGAGGCGCAGAAAAGGATTTTGGGAAGACAGAGGAAACCATAAATGGAAATAGTGGGGTTGAAGAGAGTTTTAAATCGTGCTATTCAGTTCGTTGTGAGGAATCTTGCACAGATGGGCAGAAGAACTTTTGTGTTAGACGTTGGTGACGAAATTTGGAAGATTCAATTGTGAAAAATCTGCACTCTTGTTGGATTCAAGCTAGACACAGCATCATCATGCCCAAACGCGGCAAGCGCCGTAACAGCTGGGCTACGAAGCAACGTTGGAAGCTTTGAAATTTAATTTTTAGGCTCAGTTACCGATTCAACCCATTGTATCATATAGAATCCATCAAATAGTCTAGGGCAGCTGACTGTCCAAGCAGGATTTCTTAACCAGTACTCAGTGGAGTACGCCAACATCACTGTTGACCAGTGAAAATGCATTGCTGTAAGTTCTGGAATGTAGCTTATTTCAAATTGAACACCTCTCACACTAGATTATTGCCTTCAAATTCAAACGGGCTATTTCGAAAGAGAACACTGGACTCAGGTTTCGTTCTTAATAGAGCCCATCAACATTACATATTCACTTGTGAACCGGAATTTGCATCCTACCACCTGCGCTTGTGGGACTCGCTTGGTAACCATAACTTCAATGACTTCATAATATGTGTGACTGACTAAGTATTTCCATGACCTCCATCGCATGCTTGTGTGGATACCTTTCAGTCTTTCCGGTCATTCCAAAACAGTAATGAACAGAATAGCTCCGTTCAATTTGAACGACAGTTACGTTCAAGTTACTGACGGAACTGAACCAGCTGAGTCCGAGTTAAACCATTAATAAAGGTTAGGTGACGGATATTAATCATAACCACTAACGTCATCACCATTATGAACAAAAACAACAACGTGAAATATCCGGACTTCGGCTGGATTCGAACCAGAGACAGAAACGACATGCCCAAACGCGGCAAATACTTTATCAGCTGAGCTGCGAAGCCGAAGTCCAGATTTTGTGGCTTCGTAGCTTAGCCGGTAGAGCATTTGCCGCGTTTGAGCATGTAGTTTCTGTCGCTGGTTCGAATCCAGCCGAAGTCCGAATTTTTCGCAAATGGATCTCTCCTAAATTATCAAATCTGCCCAATTACTTATTATTAACTGAACAAGAAATATATCAATACATCAGTTCTTCTGGATTATGTTTATCTGGTGCACAACCACGAAGAAAAAAGCAAGGCCTAGCCAAAAAGAAAAAATGAGTTGAAGTGGGATATAGTGACTAAAAACAACCCTGTCCATATGTAAACATGCATCATGATACCTATGCCTTACTAACAAAAGTGCCATAGATGAAAGTAAGGTGTCATCAACAAGACAGGTTCCTGATCACTTTTCACTGCCACGCTCAATTAATTGCGCTTGTTTCACAATCAACTCGGATAGACAACGATAACATTCAGGTGATATCTTACTACGTACGATTTGTTGGTGTTTTCCTGAATGCCAACGTTCCTAGAATGTATAGATGAAAGAGCTATACCAGCGAACAGAATGATAAAACTAGAGACTTGATTTTGATTAATCTTTTTGAAGCAGTTTCGCTAATAATTGATTTCAGCCGGCTTCAGAATCAATTATGTTGTGACCGCAAAGGACGCTCGGCCTACAAAGTTGTTTATTGCATTAAATCCCGTACAGTTATGTGTAAACGTAGGACAGCGAACGCGTACACTCATTTACATGGCTGAGGTGTATTTACACACATTGGGTAACATTACATTGTCATCCGTCTTGATGACACGTCCCGCATAGTACATACACACTGTTCCAATAATCGCTTCAGTTCCGTCGTCTTCCTGAAGCTGAGATCTGCTTTTTATTTTCCGAATATACGCACTATACCATTCACAATCGAGGCTCTATTTTATACAACAATTAGATGATTTTTACACTGTGCACTGCCCACTCGATTGGAGTTGAGGCCTGCAGATGGACATTTTTGTTTCCCGTATCTACGCGTCTTCATCTGAGAAAAGACCGTTATCAGGCCTCGCAGTAAAGGGGACTATCCAGGTGCTACATTTGAAGCTTATCTTCAGTTTGTAGCCACACAGTCAAGAGATGGTGTGCTCTATTCACTAATTTATATGACTCGACTGCTTATTAGATGCAACCTTCATCAGAGCCATCTGGAGCCAGTTTGATGTAAGCGGTTCGAACATTTACAGACCTCTTGAAAGTAACCTGCAAAGTAACCACATCAGTCATATCGATGGGATGGTTGAAAGTACAACACACCATTCCTAAGGTCATTGAAACACGCGGTTGCAACAGGCGCTTGCGACACGCGCGATTAAAAAACCGAAGTCCGCCTTTCCTGATTATTACTCTTAGGGGAGTGATTTGTTCAATATGCATGACGTGGCAGCAGAAGAGCTACAAACGGCTTGAAAATCACGGAGAAGTTTTAGTCTTCACCTTTGCAGCAATCGAAACCGACACTTACTCACTGTTAACTAAAGTTTTGTTGATTAATTATTTTGAAATTCACAAAAATAAACCCCACCTGATTGTCAGGCTATTCATTGGAGTTACCAGACCTATTAATGTCATTTTGCTGGAGGCTGACAACATCAGCTTAGATATCGGTCGTACCGGTGTTTCCACCTAAGCTTTCTGAGCCCTTCTGTCTAGCTTTCTAAGTTTGACTGACGTTTTCTGTCATGGCTTTTCACCTGTTGGTTTTCGTCAGGTGGACCATTTTTGCACAGCGTTGACTCTTTTGATCCCTCGTGTTGTTCGAAGATCGTTTGGTGTTGACTTTGTTGTTGTTCCATAGCCGCGTTGCGATATTCCAAGGAATACCTGAGCAGCCGCGTCTCTAGCTTCGTCACCTGTCACATTAGTACTAATCCCAAACTGTCAGAGTCATGCCCCGTGTGGTCAGTGAAGTATTGCTGAGCATGATGTTCTCTTGGGTAAAATCTCGAGTGACAATCAAGTTTAGCGTTGCATTATTAGGCGGGCCGGTCTGAAAGTGTACCAGTTTGCGAAATCCTTCGTTTGTTAAATCTGGAACGTGAATGTTGCTCACAGCTAAACCAACTACCAACAACTGTTGGAATTCTGTTGTTTTCGAGTGTACCGTACGGACTGTAGGAGGTTGGATAGAAAATGGATAGTGTATTCTAATGTGTTCAGTTGTCCGATTGACAGATAGTAATTTGTGCACAAAGTATATTATGAATACTGTGGTTTGCTTCACTCTTACATACTGCTCATAGTGGGACAGAAGGTTCTTTTGTAAGTTACTACTCAGCTGGTACAGCTTGTGTGAACTTTGCTGAATGTCGGTCATACTCACAATCACAATTCCCTATTTGGTCCTACTTATGGCCTTCTTCCTTTTATCAGACTTCACACATATTTCTATCGATCTCGGTGTAAAAAAAGCAGTTGATCGTCGACTATAATGTGGACGGAGAACTGCTTCAAAAGTGAGCACGTGTGAGCGAGCTACTAATGTTGTGGACATCTTCACAATCCTAGCCGATAGTGGCCAGGCCCATTTACGTGTAATTATCTGGTCAGATGGATAGAGTGAGCTGGTATCTCATGATTACACCGTCGATGGTCTGTGTTAGAAAGAGTTACACTAACATTAATTGTCTTCAGAACTTTCCTACTGATATTTCAAGTTGATATTGTTTCCGTTCACCGATGCGATCTGTACGACCGTTCCGATTCTCTACACTATTGATGGTTTAGGTTGACAAGCACTGTCGCTCGATCCTACAGCATTAAAAATTACACGGAACACGTTGACCAAAATACACTCGAGATTATGAGACTGAAACTATCTTTGCATATGAGATTGGTCATTTTGAGAACGTAGAAATGGGTAAAACAAGGAAAATAGGGAAGATTGTAGACAGTATGCAAGAGAGATTGATACACAAATTCTCACAAGATAGTGACCATTAGGATATATGCGTGAGAAGGAATAACTGTTTTCAGTGCAACATCACCTTGAGTAAATTGTTCAAATTTTGTTCAAGCATGTGCGGTGGTCGCAATGTGGAATTGAGTCAGGCGAGGCAATAAGGTAACTAAGCAGATCAACCAGTCCAGTGAAGAACGGTAATCTGCAAATTTTGCTCAGACCATCGACCTCGTGAAGTGAGTGTACCTAAGAATGAGTAATGCTATCGTTGATTGTGGTATGCATTAGTAGAACGATGTTAGCTACTACTGTTCAGATTTCTGTTAATATTTTCGTATTGCGTCATCCAGTCTTTGTGCAGTTTTAAAGATATCTTGAAGCTTAGCAACACCAGAAAAGTGACAGTAACATTAGCTTGAACTAAGTGATACTTTTAACTGTGTGTGCACTCCTATATGGCAATGAGATTAAATAGAATCGGTTCCACTCATAGTTTGTAGGTTAGGGTGGTGTTTTTGAAGACACACATGTAAAGACATTAAACAAAACAGCACCTTTCCGATCAAACAGCGGCATCTTTTGTGTCTTGGCTGTCTACCTTTCATTACGCTTGCTCAGAATACTTTTCCTTCGTGAAATTCCACTTATTTTTGTTGACAAGATGACTAACCATATCACAGCTGCAGGGTGTATAAGGCGTTCGTTGATCAGATTCATGCGTTGTCAGCAAAAATACATGTGAATGTTTCACCACCTGTTACAGTCGGTCCCAGAACAACAAAAACGCACAGACTAACCCTTGGGAATTCGCGTGTATATGAAAGTTTTAAAAAAGGTGAGTACCTAAGTGTCAGTTGGATCTTTAGTCGTTTTCTATGCTTATTGTTGTGATAACTTTCGATTACATTTGAGGTATAAGTAACCTCAAGTCTACCTCAGAACACGTCTTAGGCACACTTAAACACTAACGCGCTTTGTCTAGAAGAATTGCCAGTCGGCCGCTTTTGAAAACAAGCACTAGACTTGAGTTCCGCTTTTAATGGAACATCAGTAGTGCATGTTCTTCCTAGGGGCGGGACTAGATCTCTGAACATGCTTTCAAGAACAACCGTGTTGACCATTGCGCCATTGACCTCACATTGGGCACGACCGAATTGTCATGTGTGAACGTACAACCACTTTCGCTTATGAGTAATGATCAAGTTGCCCGATCGTCTCTATGGAAGACACAGCAACTGTCCTGTTAACTCCAATAGATAACTCCGCGAATAGGACTTTCTAGACAGCTCAAAATTTCCGATCTCATTGAACCTGCTAGGCGATATTTTAGGTTACTGATGGGTAGCCGGGGATTCGGTTAATTTTAGGTTGAATGTAAGGCCAGTGGCTCAGTGGTCAACAACGTTGCCTCATGATGGCGTGGCTGGAATTGTAGACCCGGCAGTGGCAAGCATATGCACTACTGACAAGCTCTAATGAGAATGAAACTCAAGTGTGGTGCTTGTTTTCTAAAGGGGTCTACTGGAAAGTTTTTGGGACTGCGATAGTTGCGATCAATTGTGGGTGATGTTCAACTTGAAATTAATTAATGCCCCAACTGCTCATCAGTAATTGTATAGTGCGCTAGCAATCGCATACAGCAGTGTTGTCCGGATCGACAGACAGTGCTTATCAATAGGTGTAGGTTTACGGAACACGTTGGTTGCTCAGCCAGACCTTACCATTCCATTAGGACTCGTGTAAAACGATTTTTGATCGAGTAAAATATTAAACGCAAACCCATTTGATAGTGAACCATTATCACTGGGTGTTTGAAATTTTCCTGTGCACTACGAAGACTGCTCTGAAAATCAAGTAACCTGTTCCCTTATTCTGAAAAATACTGAAATTTCGCAAATTTCTGCTTTTGTCTCCGTCATATTTACGATGATTGGTGCAAGTGTAAAGAAAAGGGCGACAATGAGAACAGTGATTTGGACAAACATTTTCCATCACTTCTGTTTGTGCGAAGAATAATCAGTTCGATAAGTTCACGTGGGTTTCTCACATCGTAAAAGGCAAAGGCAGCTTATTTGGACTTTCTGCTTAAAAGTTACGCCGAACAATGAACGGACTTAGATATTGTGTCAACACAACCACTTCTGAAGTCACGTGACAGGTGTGGTATAGAGGGTGCAATAACGACCAACACGTGAATAAGCGCAACCAAAGACACCCAGTATATTTGTTGACGAGTTGCTGTAGCCTAGTTGACAGAATTCCTAATCAGTCACTCTGGAACTATTTTCCGCTTACAATAACATGGATTGCAGACCGTTTTGTTAGTTTTTCTACACACCGCCAACATTCAACTTCACGTAAGTAACTTAAACCCATAGAAAGTGGTTTTATACAATTTCCTAACACTCTGGACCAGCCAAACATGACGGAATGGTTGATAGCAGAATCACTTGTATCACTGCCTCAAACGATCTGAGCGTAGGTAACTTAAGTGTGAAACTAGAAATTCAATTAATGATATTCCAGCGTGTCTACTCAATATAACTGAAGGTGAAGTTACAAGTGAGCAGTAGAAGATTTTGGCTGTTAGGGCTTGAACATCACTTAACAACTTAGTGCAGCCGTTGTATCCAAAAGGAATTTCCATTCAGCCTCATACTGAAAGTAATACTGTACTCGAGTTTCACTTTAGTTAAAGTTTGTCAACAGTACCCAATAAGATTTAGGACTTTTCTCGAGGTTATCGGGCCATCTGAGCGTTACTCACTTGCGAATGTAGCTAAACGTTTACATAATGAAATCCAGTGGTGCCTGGTATGAGGTTGGTCGCGCAGTAGGCAACACTGGTGTCTCATGGGAGCATGTCCGAATTAGATGTTGTTTGCGATTCTAGTGGTTCAAATAAACTGTGGATGAGTATGCGTTCTCATGAGTTTTCATGTTGAATGCTACTCTTTTTACATTTGAAACATTGAGTACCCTTTACCCAGTTCATGAAGAGAGCAAGAAGACATACATTGCCAGATGCAAACATTTCGTTGATTCCCATCAGTCGACTAAATACAACGTTCGTTTCAATAGGTTTGGCGTATGGCGACGAAACGATGAAATAAACAAACATCACATGGGTGCAATCAGGATTCACTGCCACAGTAAAGGAACTGATTAAGTCAGTACCTTTTACCAACAAAGAGCCGGTGCGTGACGTTGGATTAAAGACGCCTCGGAAGACGCTATTTTGGGGTTGCGATTGCGTAATAGCACCATGAACAAAATGTCGGGGTCAACCACATGACCTGTTGTGATTAACAGTTTTGCGATCGAAGACGCCGGATTTCTGTCTATTTCACTTCGGTTAATTATTTTCACAATTTCATTTTGATTCATAATGTTTCTCTATCCATAACTTTTGACTGCCCTAAATGGTTGATTCTTATGTGCACGGAAAATATTTGGTTCGAGTTCCATGGATATGTTTATAAACAAGTTGATGGTGTAGCAATTGGCAGGCCGTTGGGCCCAACATTGGCTGACATTTTTCTTATAATGGTCGAAGATAGACAATTGGATTATATTGACCGTTCTTTGTTTTGTAAGCAGTATGTCGATGACATTTTAATATTCACCGATTTTGATCATTTTGTTTTTTCCCCATCAGTTTAATTTCACTGATTGAAATCTCCGTTGCACTCATAAACAAGAGCTAGATAACTCACTACCATTCTTAGACGTCCTTATTTCTAGGCATTTAGACGGCACACTTATTAGGTCTGTTTATCGAAAAGCCACATGGAGTGGGCAGTACCTACAATTCTCTTCAATCGCGCCGTAGCCTACAAACGTAGTTTGGTGCGAACCACTTTTCACCTAAAGTCTGAATAGCAGCTCTTGAAGAGTGTTCTACTTGCGAATGGATATCCGACCAAATTTATTGAGGTTCATTGCACGGTACGAGTGGCTACTTCCCAACTGCAGTCAGCGCCAAAGAAGTAGGTTTTTATCACTCTTCCTTACACAGGTGACCACAATATTACCGGTGTAAGTCGGAAGTTGAGATCGGCCATTGATCGCACATATTCCGCAGCGGAATTGCGCTTGTTGCTTTCCACCCGCAGGTTGAGTCTCCACTGTTCCGATCTTTCTTTCTCGGAAGATTGTCTCTCGTTATCTATCGGTTCAATTGCAGTTGCGGTGACTCATACACTGGCAGAACGGACCGTAACTTACGCCAAAAGAGGGCAGAGCACACCCCTAAGTGGCTAGTGCAAACAACGACTCAACGCGGGTCGGTATGCCAATACTCGAACAGAAATCCGGCGTCTTCGATCGCGAAACACGTAATCGCAACAGGTCATGTGGTTGACCCCGTCACTTCGTTCATCGTCCTATTGCGCAATCGTAACCCTAGGCTGTTGGCGTTACCCCAGCCATTGTTGATCAAGCTTCACGCACCGGCTGTTTGTCGGCAAAAGGTGCTGACGCAATCAATTTCGTTACCGTGGCAGTGAAGCCTTTTACTCAATCCTGACTGCACCAATGTGATGTTCGTTCATTTCATTGTTTTGTTGCCATACGCTAAACTTATTTAACCGAATGTTTTATTTAGTCGACAGATGAGAACAAACGAATTGCTTGCATCTCACAATGTATATCTTTTTGTTGTCTTTTCACATTATTACAAACCAGCTTACATCACTTTTAGTTCGCGATTGTAGTTGGTAGCCGTTTTGTCATTTAGAAACGACTCGTGCAACAATTACTAGTCAGCGGGTCAAGATTCAGTCGTCGACTTTGTTATTAGGCTGCGTTCCGACGCATGCTTTACTCTGAATTCCAGTGAGTTGTTGCATCACTGTCAAGATGATAATTTATAGACAGGCCTTTCACTTCGGAGAACATATTGCCATATGGTTATATTCAGTACGGGCACGCTGTCTGATGTGTGCGGTGGTAAGGTGTTCTCGTACTATATGATCCTGTCACAACGAGACTAGACCTTGACGTGGCGTGACCGCTTGCTCATCTCGATGACCTATTGGGCTAAACTGGATAGTGTAGCCACCACACAGACAGAGTCACTCATACCAAGCAGATCAATAGGTAGAGGTCTGACGAACCAGTATCCTGGTTGTCCAGGTTGGGTGTTGGAAGAAGGCTGGCAGTTCTGGTACACTACCACCCACCCGCTGTCTTGTGGTATAGGCTTTTTACCCAAAGGTCTTGGTTGAGAACCCTAATCGTTATCCTGTCTAGGTCTGGGCGCCCTAGCAGTATCTCAGCCCACACACAACCATGAATAATCATAACACAAGTAATTCCATACTGTATCGGCCGTCTTGCAGTATAAACCGGGTCACCCTATCTGCTGCATACAACAGGGTGGATAGGCGAAAACATGCTACTGCTGACCCATCCCTCACTGTCCTATCCAATTTAGTTATCAGGCCCCTCCCAAACTCCATTTCTGATAATTACTCCACAGGTCTCACAACAGATGTAGCTAACTGTGGTAACACTGAGCCGGTAAGTCCCGTCTCTTGTCATTCAACTTCAGGCCTCCCTCGTCCCTTGCCTAGACCCAGAGTGCGAATTAATATAGGTGCCTCCAACGTTCGTACACTAAAACAGATGGGTCAACAGGCCACTCTTGCACGAACGTTAGACTCATTGCATATCGATGTCGGTTGTATTTCAGAGACTAGAATCCAAGACGTATGGAACTAACAGCACACGCATTGTTTACTCGATACTGGATATATGCTTTTTGTGACTCCACAGTGGCCGTTACAGGTCAGACTGGAGTAGGTGTAGTCCACAGCACGACGGATGCAACTGCATTGATGGGTTGGATCCCTGTTAACAGTAGACTTTGTGCTGTTCGTCTGGCAGGTTCAGTTAAGACCAGCTCTAGACGCAAGACTTTCAGAAATTTATTCATTGTGTCTGATTACACTCCTACTGACTGTAGTGACGTCGGCGTCAAGGACGCATTTTACTTGGATCTGGCCGCTCTCCTTCGGTCGACACGTGGCTCTGATATAATCGTTCTGAAGGGAGATATGAATGCCTAGGTCGGCCGCCTCGTTTAGATGGCAGGTTTGGGATAACGTCACATCGGTCAGCTAAAGGCGGGCGATTGTTGCAGCTGTGCACTAAGCACAGCCTATTTTTAGCCAGCACCAGTTTTAGGCAACGTGCGTGTCATTGTTATACTTGGCGTCCACCTGCTCCGAATCAGGCATGGTCTCAGATAGACCACATAGCTGTTAGTTACAGGTGGCGTGGTTCCATCCAAGACTGTCGTTCTTATTGGAACACATACTTTGATTCAGTATATGCGTTGGTACGCAGTCGTTTTGTTCTTACTTTTGCTGGACAAGGACCCCACCGACAGAAACGGTTGGCTGTTGAGAAACTGGCTTTACCATCGGCAAAGCGTAAGTACCAAACCAGCTTAGAAAGCTGCCTTAGTGATACTCACTCCGAAGATCCTAATAGCTGCTGGACTCAAATTTTACAGGCCACTCAGTAAGGGGATACTGTAGCATGAGGCACATGGGTACACGGGTTAAACAAACATTGGATTTCAGATAAATTTCTGGAGTCGTTAGAAGCCAGACAGAAGGTTCCTCCTGACAGGTCATATAACAAATCTACAAGGGATATCCGTAGAAAGCTGAAACAACCTAAAATCTGCCCGCGAGGCTTGGCTAATGGGGAAAGTTAAAGAAATGGAGGTCACTTTTCCTCCGAGGAACATTGCTAGGCTCTCCAGGCTTATCCGTGCTAATGGTCCCAGGTGACCATCTGTCAGTGAAGCTATCAGCGACACAGATGGCACAATCATCTATAATAGGTCCAGAAGATTAGAGCGTTTGGCGGAACACTTTGAGGGTCAATTTAGCTGACCTCCTGTTTCTATTGTGTTGCCACCACAAACTTATGATGTAGCACACTGATCGGTGGATTTGGAGCTACTCACTGAGACTGAGGTCCGCAATTGCATCTCGGCTCTCAGACGTAACAGAGCTTCTGGTCCAGATGACCCCGTATCGGCACCTTTCAAAGAAGGTGGGGAGGTGTTACTAGTGGCTTTGACTCAGGTGTTTCAACTTGTGTTGACGACAGAAACCATTCCTCCGTGCTGGGGTCATTCGATAATAGTTCCTGTATTCAAAAAGGGTATCAGGAGCTCTTGTGAAAATCATAGGGGATTAGTTTGACCCCAGTCATTTGAAGGGCTCTGGCATCCACCATGCTTCGTCGACTCACTGCAGTTCGGAAGGCAAACAGTAGGGAAGAACAGGCAGGGTTTCGTCCCGGGTGGGGATGTATAGATAACACTTATCCTCCGTGAAATTCCGGGGCAGCGTCATGTGTACCGTCGGCCAACGATCGCTGTATTCTTCGACTATAAACGTTCGTCCGATTCGGTGGATCGATCTACACTTTTAGAGTCACTTAAACGCAGAAGTGTATCGACCAAATATGCAAACATACTCTCTGCACTTTATTTCCATAATTCAGCTCAGGTTAGGGTTTACGGTGAGTTATCTGACAGTTTCAGCACCACGAGGGGCGTACGTCAAGACTGTTCACTTTCACCATTTTTGTTTAATTTCGTCATGGATGAAATAATGGAGGACTGTCTGCGGCACTCGAATGATGCCGATGTGGACCTCTTACCTGGTGAAATACTGATTGATCTTGATTATGCTGTCGACAAGGTGTTGTTATTCGACAACTTTGAGGCGGTACTTCGGAATGCGCTTTGCAACCTCAAAATGCAAATTGCTTCTGCAAGTTTGTTGTAACTACGTAGATTTGATGTTAGATAACGAAGCCATAAAGGTTGCTGACAGGTTTGTGTACCTGGGAAGCTGTATCAGCGGCGGCTATGGCGGAGGTGTAGGGAATGAAATAGAGACGCGTATTTCCAAGGCCAGGGTGGTGTTTGCTAATCTGAGACACCTATGGCAACAGAGAGATATTTCCCTGTCGCTTGGGGTTCGCGTAAATCAGACAACAGTGAGGGCTGTATTACTTTACGGCAGCGAATCCTGGCCGCTCAGGGTAGAGGACGTGAACCGTCTTCAGGTACTTGACCACCGGTGTCTGCGAGTAAGCAACCAGGAGGTTAGGAAGCAGGTGTTTGGCATTGGATTATCAAACGAGTTCTTTTGTTCAGTCACTACATTTGGACAGACTTAGATGGTTAGGTCATGTACGAAGAATGCCAATTAGTCGTTTGCCACACCGAGCACTGTTTGCCAACGTTGCGGTCGACTAGCGTAAGGTGCGAGGTGGACAAATGATAGCCTAACGTAGACAAATGAAGTCGTTCAGGAAGGGGTTGGGCACTTTAGATCGGGTTCCTCTCCCGGGTTGCGGCCGTAGCGACTCACAAGTTCGGTGACCTGAGACGTTAGGTAAGATGACGGCTAACCTAGCTCATTTGCATGAACGTTGTTGTTGTTTCAGTGAGTTGTCTGTGAAATAAGTGTACTTAATGACGCGGGACAGTAAAGCCGTGAGGCAGCTGTCTTGCTGATGACGCCTTACTTTCACTTACAGCTCGGTTGCTTGCTTGCAGTGTGTAGGCGCCTTGATGTTCAATGTTTGAATATAGACGTAGCTATTTTTCTTAGCTAGGTCCATTCCTTTCCCCTTCTTTTCTACTGTCTTGTCATATAGGTGTCTTCCTCTCTCTTCTGTTCTTTCTTTCCTTTTCCTTCGTGGTTGTGTGGCAGTTAAGCATCATTGTGAACCACTGATGTATTGCTGTCTATGTCAATTATGATTATGACTATATAATTTCATCACGTTGCAGGTATTGTAAGAAACGGATGTGAAAAAGCTGCAAATCAGTATTAACTTGGTACCAGTTATGACCACTGACTATAGGTTTGTGGTAACATGGTAAAATCGATCACCACCAGCAGGATGCGAACGGAAAAATTGAAATTATGACAAAAAACCTAGTTCCCAAGCTATTCTGGTTAATCTGACTATTCTGACCACTACACAGTATCGCTGTTTTTGAGAAATTCTTGACAGTGGGATAAGCGGATATACAATGAAATGGACATCCTATGAAGTCTCTTTAAATAATCTAAATCATCGATCTGTTAATCGTTTTTTGGTTGACAAAGCGTTGTGGTTCATAACGCGCGAGTTACGGACAATACGATTAACGTTGTGCGTTTCTAGTTAAAACCGTATAAATTACTGGCATCAGCCAACAATCGCGTTAACGCAAAGTACGCTTATGTTCTGTTTG